>JAUZNJ010077574.1:0-24562 GCA_034780135.1 Jordanella pulchra
CAATCAATCAATCAATCAATCAATCAATCAATCAATCAATCAATCAATCAATCAATCAATCAATCAATCAATTTTTTTGCACTATTAGCTGTCTTTTGGTCTTCAAAAGCAATGTTTCAAGAGTGAAAATGACACCTCAATGCTGTTATTTATTTTTGTAGATTGGTAGTTTGATCAATTTTAGACAAATTCTTTGGATGATTATAGTACAGTTTAATATACTTCATGCATTTTGCTTTTATAAATTGCAGCTATTCCTCAAATGAAACAGCTGATAAATGTTATTTGATGGTTACCATAGAAACTACGACCAAGAAAGTGGAAAACAGCCATTAAACCAAGGTAGAAATACATGTGTTGGTGAGTGAGGTGGAGAGTGAAATAAATAAACTTGCTTTTCCTTGATGTATGGACTGATCCTATTAACAAGGCCATCCAGGCAATGTTGTGCTTATCGCTGGCTATGATATCTCAGATATTATAGCTAATTTCATAGAATAATTCTGTTCCTGAAAGGTTGCTGAGGCAGAGAATTAATTAATTGTTGACTATGTTAAACACCTGCAGGGGATCTCATGCTGGTAAGAGCCATTTCCCAGAAAACCCAGAGTGGTTACAGCTGTAATTAATTAAAAAACAAAGTAAGCCAAAATCTGGGAAACCAGCACATCAATCTATAGGATTCAATTCGTGCAAATATGGTTGCTCCATGGTTCGGCTCCATCATCTTATATTAAGATTTTAAATCTTTGATAAACTGAGATCAGTATGAGGCCTCTTCCTTTTTTACCCATATGAAATAATTCATGAAGAAAATTTTACACTTGAGATGAACAGGGATGGCATGGGTTGATCGATATTTCCAAACTAGACCCAGTTCAGCACATACAGTAGATTCAAGAGCAATGCTGCAGGGAGTGTAGGGATTGTCATTAATAAATCAGTCGCCATAATCGTTCAGGTAATCTTGTTCATCCCTGAAAACGAGTTCCCTTTATTAGAAAACGAGTTCCTATTTACAAAGTGTCCAGCATAATTAAAGGATCCATCATGCAACAAAATGCTAATTAAAAGTTTACAGCAATCCATGAGAATACCTAATACTTTCCTACATTAAAATATTCATTTGTGCTATTTCTCACTTTGTTGGTTATTTGGGAGATGAATGTAATGGGGTGGAAACATTTAGGTATGCATGGACTTTAAATTTAAATTGAAACTGCTTATTGATCCTTTTTTTTATTTGTGTGATAGGACATCATTTATCACACTGTGGTTTGGGATAAAGTCGATCTACGATTAAAGTTTTATAAATGGTGAAATTTAGTTTCTGAGACAAACTATGACCCAATCTCAGCCAAAATCTGTTTAGACAAGTCCCCCCCTATCCAAAACCTGCATACCCATACTGATAGGTCAGAACTAGCGGGAGGGGCAGCATATTTTCACAGCAAGTTTATGCTTCATAGATCACAATGTTGGCATGGAAGTCAGCGTATGCAAGTTTCAGACACAATTTTGTGTGTATACAAGTTCATGAAATGGGACCGCAGGTCTTAAACAGACCAAGAAGGACATGGAGCACACAGAGAGAGAAATGGTCAGTCTAACAGTGTAACCAATCAAGGGATGATTAAAAATTAAACAAAAAAAAAAAAAAAAACAGGAGCTTTAATGCTGAGGTAGAGGTGGATATTTACAAAAGGATCCAGTCAATGTATTTGCAGGAGTTATAAAACTGTGGACACAAACACAAAGAAAAAACAACCAAGGAAAAAGACTAAAACTGACCCATTCACAATTGTTTTTTAATTCCACTAGTTAAACCTGCAGCCAGTTCAGCATCCTGTCAGTATCCAGTGTTTTTGTGGGATACCTGAAAAACTCTCAGATTATCTTATATAACGTCAACAGAACATCCGGCTTCAGCATCCAAGGAGAACCTACAGCATGTCCATTTTATCAGCCTCCCCATAAAAGCTAAGCAGACGTCTAAGCAATATTGAAACAATAGATTATTACTATTCATTACATTTCAAGGTACAAATTCACAAGGTCTTAAAGCAAAGTTTGGTGCATAGTCCTATTTTCCTGTAAAAGCTTTATTCCCTAACAGTAGGAACAATGGCTTCTGATGAGGTTTACAGATGGTTATTGTGATGGAGATGTCTGCTACACACTCAGAGTGCACTTAATAAAAAATACAAATCAAATGTCAATTAACTGGAGTGAAAAAAGACCATGAGGCTGATTTTCTTGTTGTTCTAAAAAGGTTTGACAAAGTTCTGTATGAATATACCAAGCTCACTTTCCCCAAAGTATAAAACAACAACAACAAAGTTCACACTTCTGTGGTGAGATTAATGGTGAAATGGTTTGAAGTTAAAGTTAAGGTGAGATTAAAAGGGAATGCTTTCTAACCATTTTTTTGTCTGGGCAGGGTTGAGATTTTCTCTCCGCCAAAACACCACATAATTCATCAGACATTTAAAGAGCTAAGACTCTTCAAACAACTCGACAGATTTAAGTTTCTGAGATGTTGTGAAATGGCTGTAACTTTATTAAGTATAGAATAAGGGAATCCATTTAATAATATGGGTTATTACAAAATACCGGCAGGCCGCAACAGTTGAGTGTGCTCCAGTGGGTATGCAATTAATGCTGGTGTTTCAAACACAATAGCCCTGTGGATTTTAAGTGTAGAAATAATAAGCTGTAATGTTTTCCCATCACCCTATGGCTACTTACTTTATCTAAAAGCTTAAGTTCAGCAGTAGCACACGCATCTCAATCTTTTTATGTTTTTGTACTTTGGTTAACGTCTGAAAGCTTTACAGGTTGTAAATAAATTTGAGTTGCTTGTTTTTTTATTTTAAATGACAGGACAGAATACAAGATAGGACCACTAACAGTTTAGTTATCACATGTGGGCGCTGCTGCAAGCATCTTTAGTTACACTAAACCAGGGTTTATCGACCTTTTAAGGCTGAGGGCTACTTCATGAGTCATAGGAAGGGCTACTAATACTGACCCCTGAACTAGAGGGGTCAGTGTTCAACTAAACTTCATACATATTTGTTTCTTTTAATTTCAAACTTTCTTGTATATATAAGTGTTGTCATTTCAAAATCTCTATAAGTGCTTAAATGCCCTGTATGATTACTATAAGGAAATGCTCTAAAGATGATTAAAAAATAAGAGCAGCAGCAGAGAATAAAATTTCTAACTTAGCCCACTGGTGAGTTGTTCTGTTTTCAGAAGATGCTGAGGGCAAGCCATGTGGTCCTTGAGGGCCCCTTGGTGTCTGCGGGCACAAACTAAACAAACTAAACCTTGATCTTACCTAACTCCTAAGTAAAGGATATTATATCATCAAAAATTCATATATTCAAGTGTACTTACAGAGTACACATTTTAAGATGAAAAATAAAAAAGTTTTACTCTCAATTTATAATGTATTGTTATTAGCCATCTGTGATATACTTTAAAATCAGGGTTTAGGTATATTTAGGCTTAAATTGTTTAAACGTTTTAGAAATCTAATTAAGTAGGGCTATGTTATTTGTAAATTTTCACACATTTTTTTGGATCCTCTGCATGATATCCAATGCTCTCCAATATTTAAAAGCTATTTTGTACATTTTTAGCAGGTCGACTTTGGTATGAATATTGTAAGAGAGTAAAACTCTTGGTGAACCTGATTGCTAATGTAGTGTTTCTCACCTTTACAGAGAAAATAAAAACATTTTATATTTTAAACGTTTTTGACAGTTTTTAAGACTTGACTCTAATCGTATCCATCAAGAACCATTACCATTTCATATGTGCTGTTTAAATAGATTTACAGTGCAGAAAAAGGGAGAGAAAAATGCCAAAAGAGGTGTTTACTTAGAAACTTAATTTGTGGTTGTTTGACTAAGTATACAGCAGCTCTTTTAACCATGTTCATAAAGATTTGGCAAAGGTGCGTAGCACAGTTTAAAAACTATACTTTTTGCTAATATAATATCAGGCCAAATGGGCCTCACTTTTTGTGTCTTTCAAATCTCATTTAAAGAATTACCTGTTATATTTATCAGTGAATCATACGGATATATTCATTACGCATTTTTTAAATGCCTTTAACACCAGTTTGTGCATAATGAGTCAGGATACATCACCTATCTGTTCAGTAATATGATCTGAAGAACTGTTCAGGAATCAGGATTGCATTGCCCTGCAAACTTTCTGTTCAAGGTTTACTATTGCTTGCAGTTACGGTTTTCTATAGATTTGCTTGTATGTTGTGTAATTTAGTGCTAAATTAAAGGCATTTTAATCTGTTTTATTCTCTGATGCACGTTGCACAACCGCAAAACAACATTTCTTTCAAAGAATTTGAATGAGCAGCATGGACTTCCAGGAAATAAACAAAGCATTATAGACTTTGCCTTGAGTTTTTTTTTTATTTTATCATCAGTCCTTCAAGTAGCTCTAATAGAGTAAATGGCTTGTTTTTAGTTTTTATATCCTTCTAAAGACTAATATTTAAAAATAAATAAATCTCAAATTAGGTGGATTTAAATCTGTTTAATCTTAAGTATCCGCTGATAAACATTCTTTAGTCATGTTTTATTTGTTCCTTTCTTTATCTGCATGTTATTTTATGTAATGATTTAATTTCGATTCAACTTAGTTTTATAAATTTTTATAATTTATTTGTTTTGATCATTAACCCTTAATAACCTTTTTTGTCTGCTTTTATCTAATTTGTACATTTGTAAGCTTTTTGAGTACTTTATATTTTCTTGGTCTGGTTACTTTAAAATCAATTTCTTTTGCATTGTGGGTTTGCGTACTTGTTTATGTTACCTATTTAGGACTGATTCTGGTATATTTGCGCACCTTATGAGGACCAACAGGCCTTGTGGGGACAAAAGGCTGGTCCTAATGGGGTGGATCCCCATTTTTAATGTTGGGGGTCAATTTAGAGGTATGGTGTGAATTAACTTTAGGCTAGGATTAGGGTTAGAAATATACAGGTAATAGTTAGGTTTGGATAAATGTCAGGGTGAGGCATAAAAGTAAAAACTAAAATGAATGTAAGTCAATATAAAGTCTTAATATTGATAAAAATACAGACCTATGTGTTTGTCTGTGTGTGTGCATGTATGCTTTGAAGCATTGCAAAGTATAAATATGTATGGGTAGCAACAAGAACCCTGAACCCTCACTTCTATCACTTGAGATTCTGTTCAAGTTCGTCAAATAATAAAGAATCTCGATATTTCTTAATGCACATTCAGTAACTGCATTAGTTGCACCCTGCTGCTACAATGCTGCACCTCGTTTTACCTTAATGACCTATTTCATTTTTTTTTGCAAAGATTCAAAAAAAGTGTCTTTAAAGATTTTGGTCCACATTGACATGATAGCATGGCACATTGCAGATTTGTTAGATGTAGGCCTACCTCCAAAACGTATTTCAGCCATTCTATAACATCACGAAGGTCTCCAGTGGGCTTAAAATCTGTTAAAAGTGGATCAGTTATTGGTTGAGCTTATAAATATCTCTCACTAATCGTTAACATTTTTGCTTTCAATATTAAACCTTTGGTAAAACTAGGTCACAGAAAGCTCAATCTTTGCCAGGAGTTGTTCACAACTCCTAACATTTTTCATGTTACTCTTTTTCAAAAAACATCTTATGTTTAGCCTCTGATATATACATACTTAACATTCAGAAAAATATGAGAATTGTCATCCTCTGATTATAAAACCAAAACATGTTGCTGCTTTTGTCTGGAAGCTGTAAATATGCACCCAGTGCAATAAAGGGACTCGAAATTAGATTCCTGCTCCAAATATAAACATTTATAAGGCTTCTAAACATTACTTCTTTGTAATTAGTCTAAGCTTCTGTGTGTTTATGTTGTGTATGGAGGTAAATAGTTGAATGCTAGCAATTAAAAAGCTGTTTGGATTTTTGATCCCCAGGAAATTCTATCAATACTGCCAACAAACGCCACAGGGATGTTGAAACAGAAAACCCTCTGAACTACTCACTTCTCTGACTTTTTAATGACAGTCAATTTTGATCTCCGTAAAATCTTTGAAGTTGTTGTGTACTTCAGCTTGAACTCGGATGTCATGCAAAAATCACAGTTGGTTTATGTGTTATATGTAACATTAAATTGAAAGCTAAAACTAGGTTGGCATAAGGTTAAAGTGCTTTGGGAATTCAACCAAGCAATTACTTTAAGCATCAATTTGTTGTTAAAATGTTTTGCAGCCTCTGATGCCAAAGGCCATTTGAGCAAAATGCTAAGGTCGCTAGCTTTTCAAAGAGCACGGTACAACATGTCAAGATGCAAACGTTTAATGGAGCTATGTTCTTGAAGCACATTAGCTGTTAAAAACAAACAGCCACTGGCAATGCACCTAACATGTGCCTCCCATCTCAGTCAATTCTGTTTTCTGACAGTGATTTTTGTTTGTTTTGTTTCATTTTAGCAGACAATTTTCCAACTTAAAGCTAGTTGCCACCCTCCGATATTTCAAGCAGAGCTGCAGTTTAGTAAAAGAAACATGCATAACCATCTAAAACAGTAAGTCAGTCACCCCGCGGGAGAGACTGTGGCGGCTGCTAACAATGCAGAAAGAAACATAAAAGGGTCTTCATTTAGAGACGGTTTTGGGCTTCTCTGGGGAAACTAGGAGAAACATGCTATATTACTCATTCTAAACTAATAAAGAAAATGGTGTTTATTTTTAGTAGGGAAAATAAGGTTATTTGGTTTTAATTACATGTGTTTCTTTTATTTTCCATATAGACAACACTGGGTGTCTTTTAGAAGTCATATCATGACAAAAATAATCTCCCTCTGTGCTCTGTAAGAATAGGAAGACTTGGACTAACACCAGGCTCTTCCCTTTGTTTGTCAAAGGCTGTGGGAAGGCTTATGAATTTAGAGATTTCATATTGTACAAAAGAGTTATAGAAGCTACCTACAAATCATATTTGTAGTTCTTTACGCAATATGTTCTTTTGCTGTTTCTTTAAAATCACAAGTCAGTTTCTGTTTACGAGAGAGGGGAGAGTAGTGGAGGATTGATAATCAGATTGATGTGGCTGCACTACATTGGTCTGTTGTGTTGAAGAGGGAGCTAAATCAGGGGGTAAAGATTTTGATTTACCAATTGGTCTATGTTCTTACCCTTGGTCACGAAATTTGGATCATGACCGAAAGAACAAGATCCCGGATACATGCAGCTGAAAAGAACATTCTCCATAGGGTGGCTTACCACTCCCTTAGAACTAGGGTTTGATGTTGGTAGGTACTAAGTCATCAACTATTCCCCTCAATTAAAAAACAAACATCCATTACTAGAACTTTATTGCTATTTGAGCCCCTTTTCAAACACATTTCGTTGTTATAGCTCAAACAGTAGCCATCAGGATTAACATATTTCTGCAGCACAGGATCCGTTAGACACAGGCTAGCACAGCGGGTCCAAATCTTCAAAGAAATGTTCTATTTGTTACCATGATCCCCTGTTTTCACAGCAGGCAGTTAGGTTATCCAAAGGTCCGTGCTCTCCCTGAACATCCTGTGGGGTTTATTCTTGAAATGTGTTTACTAGTCACTCCAATGTCTCCGCTTGGAGGTCCTTCAAGGACAGCATGGCCACCTCCAAAACTTCCACCTCTTGGCTCAGCAATTTAAAGGTCCAGGTCACCCTCCTTACAGCAGATGGACTCTATCACCATGGGCATCGGTGAACTGCAGCTACAAAAGGTAATGTTGCCACCCAGCTCTGCCCAAAACACATCTGATGATGTCAGAAATCCCACCATAGTGCCTCCAAATACCATTGTCTATCTGCAACCTGATCTGTTTTCAGTCTGCCCATGAGCTTTGCCACAAGATAAGGCAGCTCTTCGGGTTGAGTGGACAGTCATCAGTTTCATAGCTGCCTCTTCTCTCCTTCCTATGATTCAAGTCACATTGCAGATGGACTAAAATACATAGGCAATGTGATTGAAGCAAAAGTATACAATACCTTCTTGATTTATCTTCATAGTTAATCCAAATACTTTACCATGAGTACAACATATTGTGGGTATGGTGTAGTGTCTATAAGAGAAGCAAGATTTATCATGAGTTCTTCAAAGACAGATTTATGTTGAACTTGATGCTTTCTCGAGGCCCAATCACAGTCCTAAGATATGTTTTCGTAAGGTTCAATATTTCATTCTCAGACTAAATGGTGGGATCACTGTTTTTATTTTATTCTTAAATAGTCAAATAAATAACTTTTTCTTTTTCAAGCTCTAACAAATATCACAAACAAATATTTTTTTTTGTGTTCTGTGGAGTTTCCAAAGAATCAGAGGAATGTTTCTTCAGACCTAAGAATGAAAAAATAAAATAGTAAGCAGTGGGTTAACTTGGAAATAATTAAGCATGTAGATATCAGGCTGCTGATGGAAAATTTGGTGCATATTTCTGCAGGAACTCCAGACAAGTTATATGAGTCTTCTCAGGGTATTGTCCCTCCCTTGGTATATTTTTCATTCTTACTTAGTTCATTACTGTGAATCTTTAACAAAGCCCATCTCTGTGCCTGCAAAAACCCATTGATACCTGTAAGGAGTGTAATGACCCACTTTCTGCCCTTTTCCCTCTGCGACTCTGACGCTTACCACTTTTGACCACTTTACCACGGTCGACTACTGTGTGCAGCTGCTGTTAATTTACAGGAGCGCCGTGTACCTTCTTTTCAGCTCTGAAGCTTATATGACTAATCACACCAGTCATTTTAAACAACTTGAGCTCTCTCTGGCTATAAATCACCATGATGCGTGCTACTGTGCCCATAATAGAGCTGCATTCAGATGGGAGGAGGGCAGGGGGGACTTTGGGAACTATTCAGAACTATTGGTCAACAGACTATTGTGAAGTGAACTCAAGGGGAAGTACATATTGTTTCTCAATGTGTTGCTTGTTTCTATGATCACAATAAAAGTCAAGGTGAAAAAACATGCCTTGTTTTGTTCTTTCAACAGAAATCCAAGAAGTATGATACTCGCTGACATTTTTTTCTTTTTTTTAATCTTAGGACAATGCATTTTCCTAACTTTTCTTTATAGCCAGTACCCTAACAAAATCCATGATGCATATTTGGTGCTTTAGAAATATCCAACAGGGATTTCTTCTGAGCATAAAGTTACTGTACATGTTCACCACATAAATGTTACAGAGAACCTTGGCAGGTTGGAAATAACAAGAGTCTAACTTTCTTTTAAGCGATGTTTGATCTTCTTTGAACGTGCCTTTTCTTGAACAGTTGTAGCCAAAACCTAGATACACTAAAAAGAGGAAATACTGCCTTTTTCCTTTAGGTCAACAACACAAAAAAGAAGCAACATCTAAACTCTTGAAGGGTGTGTTTTTTTTTATCTCAAGCTGTCAGCTTAGAAATAACAGAGAGACTTTACAAAGTTATAAAGATAGTCTTAAGCCATTTTTTGAAAAAGTGACAAATGATCTAACATTTTTCAGATTCCCTAAAGGGATAGATACTGTGTTCAAAAGTCTGTTCGTCTTTACATTAGGAACCGTCATAAAGTCATACACAGTTTTATATGGATGGTGACGAGTATCACAATACAATTACTGAATATGAAACAATTATCTGAATATTTCATGAATTACCACTGGAAATAAATACAGAATTTATTTAATGATAATTAATTAAATGTGCCTTGATCAAATATATAGGTTTTATTTAATAAAGGAAAGATTATTATTTTATGATTTAATACATTATTTCATGTTTCTGCGCTGAAGCAGCAACATTAATTAAATTCAACTGTTACATATCCGTCAAAATAAAGTAGGTGAGACTAAGGCTGGTTTTCATAGAAACCCTGACGTCTGATTGGCTGCTTCTTACTGAGCAAGATAAGGTGGCTTCTCCTGGTTTTCATTTACTCTAAAGTCAGTACTTTCACTAGAAAGGTTGTAAATATTTTTCTAAATCATGTTGCTATTTACTTACAGCACACTGGATGAGCATCTCCAGCCTCTATTCATGTAGTTCGGTCTCAAAAAAGTTATGGAGAGAATGTGAGCTGTCATCAGTCAGTGGGCGGAGCTAATTTGGTTTCTGTTGAAGTCTCTCCCACCACAATAGATGCCAGCAAGCTCTCGTAAGCTTGTTAGATATATTTTATACCAAACTAATAATAGAGAGGCCAGAGTTGCTCACCAAATATGATGTGAACAAATTGCAACACATTTTAGAAGTTACTTATTCTCCCGTCTGCATCTCTAGTCAATCCCATGTTTTCTTGTATAATCCTAAACAAAGTCTGAACCACTGAATGAGTGAATATGCTTCTGTACAAACCATTATATTGTATGCTATATTGAAAGTCTATAACAGATTTTCTTTCAGGATTTTCATCAATCATATACCTCCCCCTTTAAGCTTTGCTAGATTTCCCCACAGCATGATGCTACCAACACCATGTCCCATCATAAGGCTGGTGTTTTCCTCCACTCATATATTCCCATAAAGTAGAAAAGGTTACATTTTGGCCAGATCTGACCAGAGTCTCTGATGAGTGCTGTGCCTCCTGCATAGCCTAAAGCAAATATGCTATGTGCTATGGGATTTCTTTTATCATGGGTTTCTTTTTTGCCACTCTTCTACAAATGCCACATTTCCGGATTGCGGAATTATTAGGTTAAAGAAATGGCCTGGCATAGATCTCTGTAGTCTCCCCAGAGTTACTAAAATCCTCTTGATCGGGTCTCTGATTCCTTTTCTCTCCAGATTAGTCGGGCAGCAGCGTTTTGATAGGTCTGCAATTGTACCACAGTGTTCTTCATCACCTTTCTGCTGTGTCATATGGTCCTTATGATCCTGCTTATTCACTAAAGTTCTAAAACTAACCTCTGAGGCCTTCACAGAACATTATATTTCATTATTAGATGTCACACAGTTGTGTTTAATAACTCCATTCATTTTTAAGGAAGTGGGTTGCATTGGATTTTATGAGGAAAAATATCAGAGTAAAGAGGGCCTGATACAAAGTTAGATTTTTTTAGTTAAAAACAGTTGTACAGTATATTGATGGCACTTTCCCCCTTCACTTAAAATCCTAAGGAAATATGTTGGATGTTTTTTGCTCCATGATATGCAATAAAATCGTTAAAACAAGCTGCATGAAGTTGTCTAAAGAATGAACTGAAACTCACCTCACAGAAGCCTGGGTTGTGACCGTGTCTCTCTGTTTCTTTTTTTTAACGCAGTCACTGCTCGCTTTTGCGTTCTCCCTTCATGCCTTTCCCTGCCAAGTAACCACTGTGCCAAGCTGAGGAACAATCTGCTTCTTGTCAGGGGTGCTGAATGAATCCTGTTGCGTATTGTTTAGGGTGAACACCTTATTTGAATGGCCAATCTCCTGTAATAAAAGGGCTGTAGCAGTTTATGAAATATTCATCAAAGCTATACCTTGGAGACTTAGATGTATTCAGATGCATATCTAAAAAATCTGCAGCGAGAAAAAGATAGTGGAAAGTGATTGTGTGTCTTTGAACCATAAGGCTTGCAGTCACCAAAGGAGTGACCTCTACAGCAGACGTGTCCCCTTGTCGCTCGGCTGATTTTTAGCCATTCTAGCAACTAATAAATCAACAAGAGCAGACTCTGGGATCCAGCAGCTAAGTGGCATTTAAGAAACAGCTTGTGAGACTTGTAAGGCAGCAATTGGGATCATTTAGACTCAAGGCAGTAATTTGGCCAGATGACCAACATCAATGGCACCCAGAAAGTTTTTGAGCAACTTAAGCCCTTAGAGTAAAAGTTAAAAGTAGGGTTTTATTAAGGCAATAAAAATTAAACATCTTGCCATTCAGAAGGTCAATTAGTAATAAGGTAGTGATGGAGCAAAGACATTCACAAGCTGATTGATAGTTTGTTTGCTTCACAATGGTTGTATTCATATAATTTGTGTCACCATGGAAGGTAATACATTTTTTACAACAAAAAGCAGGAACAGTTTTGTTAAGATAGGATGATCAAAGATGGTGTGGCCATAACTTTCAACCTCCTCTGGTCTTTTAGGACCACGACATTGCTGGTTTAGCTTCAACCCTCCTCCTACGCCTTCTTCCCAGGGATGTTATTACATATAAAACAGGTCAGCAAACCCAATAACATGGTAGATGCTTTGGAACAAATTTTAAACTGAGCTGCAGAGAGATATGCAGCCTTGTAATTGTTCAAACATTGTTTACACCATGGCTCTGCCTTGAAGACACAATAAAAGAGGAAGTGATAATTCCAGGCAGAGACACTGGGCTGTTGCATTGGGACTGTGGGTACTGATGAGAAACTCTTGGTCTGTTGCCATGGTCCCTGTATGAGTTTGCATGTCAGAGTCGGCCTGCCCTTCTTTTTAATAACATTGAAAAAAACTGCTTTAAAGATCTACAGAGGAAAAACAACATTACACTCCCAATAGTGTGGTTCTGTAATTTTACAGCATAACATCGTCTCTCAACAAGAAAATAAATAAAAAACCACCATTAACATAACTTTTTAAAACGTTGAACAAAATATTATAAAAAGTAAAAATAAACATGTAGATGAAGCTCTTTGTAATAACAGATTAATAGCTTTTAGCTAAAATGTTTTTTTCTTCATACCAACTGCCAGTAACAACAATTGGGAGAGCTTGTTCTGGTTAAAGGGAAACATGAAACTTAATTTGTTTTCTTTGAACCTAATGAGTAGTTTTATGTCACATCTTAAAATATCACTGTTTTAAAACCAACCAATGTTTTTGTAAAAGAGTTCATTCCGTTTAAATTCCTGTTAATGATTTGCCAGACACAGTAGTTTTCTTTTGGCAACCATTGACTTTACCCCTCCCACACTAGTTGCTTTTAGCTATTAGTCAACAGGGAGTGTCAGCCGAGTGTGTTACACCCTCATGAACTTTAAGTTCTGAATAGCTAACATTATTAAGACCCTGGTCGGTTGAGATTTGAAGTTTTGTCCTTTCTTGTTATTGTCATTTTTTTAGGTTCTAGTGGCCTTTGTTTTGTTAGTATTGAAAGTAGACAAACAGGAAATGGGATTAGAGAGATTACCTGGTAATGTTTGGAACCTTGAAATTACTCCAAATCAGGCAAAAGGAAAAAGAATTGGTTGTGTTAAACCTAAACATGCCAAAGGTGTGAATAACGGAGCAAGTAAAATTTAATCTGTGCTGTCTTTTTAAGATAAAAAACAATAGACTGCTTCACAGGAGCCAATGATGCATTAAAAAACATGAGAAATTAATAATAAGCATACTTGTACTTTCTATGTTTTAACTGGCTTTAAAATGAGACCACGGAGTCCAATGATTTCCAATCCAAATAAGGAGATATTATTCATAGTCTTGGGGCCACTGAACCGAACACTCGGTGCAAAAATTGTTTTCAGCTTAGTAAAGTGAACAATCAGCAGGGCCTGGTCACAGCACCTCAGGGACCCGCCAGGGTCATACGGCTGCAGAAGTCTTCTGCTACAAATTGATGCCTTTCCTAGAAGAGCTCTCTAGTTCATTAAAATAATTTAAAAGTTCACTCTGAAATAAAACAGAAGTATTTGTAGTCATCAAGTTGGGATAAAATGTAAAAATCTTAATAATTTTTTTACAAGGCCTTATAGCAGTATTTTGGACAACATCATGTTTTCCAACACCTGCATTTTACAGAGATTTTGCTGAGACATGTTTATATTCCATTACAACTCGACTGTGTCATGTACAGTTCAGAACATGACACAGTCAAGCTTAATTTGGCATTTTTTGCATGATAAACAGGAACAAAACAGAGAACTGACATGTGAATCCAGAGTTAAACCACAATCAAAGTTTATCCCAAGGTTCCCAACAGAACTTTACCTCAGACCTGAAACTGCTAAAAGCCTTCTTTATTCCAGACACATAAGTATGTCCAATGTCACCTTTTAATGTTAAGAGGACAACTTATTATTAATCATTTTAATGCCCCACATATAGGAAATTGCATTTAATTCAGAGAATGTGTTAAGATATCAAAAAACTAGTTTTTAAAAGCTACAAAGAAACAAACAAACAAAACCTATCAAAGTTATTAACAGAATCCTATTATTTATGTACTTACCAATACCCAGTGTTCAAGCCAATAACCAGCTTTGTACCCAGTTGTAGTTGTTAGCTGAAGACCATTTACTTTGATCCTGATTATATTGTTTCTACAAAGATTAGAGCTGGCATGTAATTTATTCATAAACATATTTATTGTACTTGTGTAATGAGGCGAATGTGGTGCCGTCTTTTGATTAGACCATCCAAGTTTAACACGTCATTTTAGAGTCATTTTGGAAAAGCCTGAAAGTGCAGAACTCTGATTTGGAAACAATGCCGCTTTCGGAACATGATGAGCAGTTGATGAAAGCAAAAAAAACCTAATCATTATCAGATTGTGGTTGTAAGTTCGAGGACCAAAGTGCAGGAAACCAAAGCGGAGCAGAATGATGAGGATACTTGTAATTTATTTACAGAAAGGAATTTGGGAGGATGGCTGTATATGGCGTGGAGGCAGGCAGACAATGAGGAACAAATTCAGGGATAAAACACAGAATCTTTAATCTTAAATCTTTAATCTCAAATCTTAAATGAATAAAAAAATGGTAAAATTAATAAAAAAGTTTATTTATATGGTATGTAAGTCACATATGTTGCGAGCAATTTTTGGTTAATTGATATGCTTTCTCTTTCCCCGTGCAAATGGGCTTGGCTGACATTTAACACAGCTCCCAATATTTGTACAGTGTATTAA
Organism: Jordanella pulchra; assembly: GCA_034780135.1. Lineage (NCBI taxonomy): Eukaryota > Metazoa > Chordata > Actinopteri > Cyprinodontiformes > Cyprinodontidae > Jordanella > Jordanella pulchra. The sequence continues at coordinate 14,868 of JAUZNJ010077574.1, forward strand.
CTACAAATCTGATATCTGTGGCGACGGTACTGCTACTGAAGCTCCTCAAAAATAAAATTAGCGCAGAAAACAGTAGTGAGAAGAACGGCATCCATTCTCTTCCTGCTGTGTGCGTCACCTGTCAAGGTTGCTAGGCTACTTAGCTTACACTGAGTGAAGGGTGGTGGAGAAGGCTAGACTGGTTCGAATTTATAGCTGACCTGCAAAGGAGCTGGCTGAAGTTCAGGAAGTAGTAAGTTGGACATATAGCCCATTGAAACTTAGACTCAATCCCAAACTGGCCCCTTAACACTACCCCTATGCACTAATCCTCCATTTGCTGCCTCAGCCACATTAAAGGCTGTCTCAAACCATGTAGCGAGTAGGTCGAATGGACTGTTTGTTCCTTGAATAGTCTGGATTATTGCAGACTTGGAATTTGGCAGCAGGTGTAACAGTTGCCTAGTGAAGGTGGAAACGCCTGCATTTAAATGTTAGTTCCACTGGTCCGTTTCCTCTTTGTCACACTGACAGAAAATCAAAAGTTAGAGAAAAAACAGATGTCATGGATTCCAAAAGGGAAGGTCCTCTTTGAAATAGTTTAATTTGACAGAATACATTTATTTTCAAGAAAGAGGTAAATGTTTGATTTACACAGTAAATAGGTTTTCATGTTTTTGTTCAGAAAGTGATGAAGCTGACCCATTTGTAGAATCACTCAAACACCTCATGTAAACTAGGGGAGCGCGACAGTTGCAAAAGGGTTTACCTTTCTATCATTTTCTCGTGGGTTATTAGAATAATATTATATTAGAATATAAAGATATTAGAATTACAATACTTGTAAAAAATAAACGCATACCTCTCCCCTACACCCTCATACAGTTGCAAGATGTACTGTTGAAGCTTAACTTTAAGCAACTAACATAAGGTTAAAAATGATTGGTCTGCATATACAGTATGGGGACAGTAGCAACAGCAATCCTTGTGCTTTGCAACCCGTCCCACAGAGTTTCAGCCATGTACATGGGGCGTCTCTGTGTTGCCAGAGGGGAAGAGGGCGTTCCATTTTCCTTCATATCCCACCACCTTCAGTCAGTCCACAGCTGTGAGTGTTATTTCATTGAGAGTGACACTGGATGGTGAAGGGGTAGTGCATAGGGGGCAGTTTTGTATTAGGCCATGATGGACATAGAAATGATCCTAAAACAAAACAGGAGCTTTGGTATGAATCTAAGATGAGAGGAACCTGACTGAATGTAACATAATATAAACAGAGAAGTAACTCAGAAGTCAACAAAACAACACAAAGAATCTCATAAGAACTATGATTAAAAAAGAAAGAAAGACAATATAATGCAGAGTTCAGAACCTGACCACCAAATAATAAACAGAGAATGATTCACAGTCAAAAGAAAATTTAAGTAGCAAGGAAAGATTAAAATGTATAGAAGACCACAAGTGATAAACGTAATAAATATAAGACATATGAACGAAAAACAAAATCCGCAGAAAACCCCAAAACAGAAGAGAAACATAACTAAAACTGATATTGTGAGAATGATTGTTTCTAGGTAAAACTCCTATTTTGAGCTGGAACATGGTTATAAATGGATATTATGAAATAATATTGATAATATATTGATAAATCCCGAGTATTCCATAGTTACATTAACCCGCATTCTTATTTGTTCCCATCATACTTATAGAGGTCTTTAGCAAGATTTAGGAAAAAATCTAAAAGAAACCTGTTTAACTATTTTGAAAATCCAGTTTTCAAATATCTAGTCTAATTTTGATAATGCACCTAACACTTTTGAACAAAATCACCAGGAAAAAAATGCAAGTAAAAGGAATTTAATTTTCTAGTTACTCCAGTTATTGACATTTGGATTTATCCTCTCCGTCCCTGCAGGACAAAATGAAAGGCAGGTCCTTTATTAATGCTTTTTGGTAGCAGGTTTCATTTGGACACCAAGGTCTTGGCCCATTGTGCTTCACAAGTAATGTTTTGAACCAACAAATTCCTTTGAAATCCCAATTAATTTTTTGCACAGGAATTAATTAAGAGCAGTTGAATCCAGAAGTCCCATTTGACCCCATGTGTTTGGATGCTTGAACGCTTGTGTTGATAGACAGCAGGAGAATCTGTTTCACAGCAGGAAATAATTTTGATATTAATATTTAGCGTGTGATGGCAATGTTTTTAATTAAACCCTGCAACATTTCACCCAAGCTATTATATTTTCCTGCCACAAAGCTAATGAGCCTTATATTATCTCAGCAAGACACAAAAGACCAGAGGACACTCTGTTCTTTAAGAAGCCATGGACCCCTGGTGGAGCTGCTCAGAAGACAACAGCATGTCTGGACTCACACCCAGGAAAGGGAGCAGAAAGATCAAAACAGCCCTGCTGCTCAAATGGTTTTTAGCATTTATTAGTCACCTTCAGTTTCATCTGTTCATGTTACGGCTGCTGATGCAGGTCAGCAGGTCAGTGCTGCTGCCACCAGGAAATGAAGCCTGACAAGCGTTATCACCGTTAGCTGACAGAGCAAAGTGCAGTTTCTGGCCAAATGAGACGCAGCAGTTGAGCAGCAGCTGTCATCAGTCATACTTGTAGTGATGATTGCTGGATAAGTAACCAGCCAGTCAGAAGCAAAAATCAAAGACCCACCAGAGGATTTGAGCTTCAAAACATAACTGATGTTACATCAAAAATGACCAAATATTAAACACCATGAATGGGTACATTCCTCTAGTATAAATAGCTAAGAAAATTAGCCAAATTAAAATTTGATAAAATATTTTCTAATTCAAGGAAGATTTGTGTAAAGACAATATCTGTTTTTTTTTTTTTTATACAACTTTTCCAAATTTAAATTTCACCCATGCAGACAGCAAGGAACTATTGTGGATAGCTATAAAATGTATTTGCAATGTCACTGTCGAAGCGATAAATAAGAATTTAGGTAATTTTCATGTCTTAGAATGGTTACAGTTTTCTTGCTGTTTGTTTAACAATACAGAAGTCAAATATATATGGCAGGAAATTTTGGGAAATGGGAAATGGGTAAATTAACCAACTTGAGGAGATTCAGACAAAATCACTGTGTTGATGATTTGATATTTAGTTCTTGTAATTTTGAATTAAAATCATACAACAGGAAATACCAGATGGTTCTGAGTGATTAGGAATCAAACAGGCTTAACACAAATATCCTGCATTTAGTAGCACTATGGAAGCACTCTGATTAATAGTTAGTTAAAACCCAATTACATATGGTGACGTCAGAGGGAGAACACTTTTGGAGCTAGCTTAGCATTCTATAATGAAGATGGATGGAAACATTGATGATTGTTACATATACATACAAACAAATACATTTTGCAAATGTCTTGAGGCCAACCTGCTTTTTTTAACATGTTTTTTTTGGCTATGCTATTTATAAAAATTAATAGCTGCAAAGTATGTCTTCATATGTCACAAAATTTGCCCTCACTGCACAGTCCTTATGTTCTTATTTTTTGATTTTATTATATAAACATTTTACCCTGTTTGCTGCATCTACAGTATATGCTACCAGTATGTTTCACTTCCTGTTGGGTTATGTGACTTTTCCCACTGTGGGACAATCAAGGCTGTATCTATTTCACTATAATTACTCCAGTGCCTTAACTTTTAATTCTTGTTAAGGTGTATTTTTTCCCCATACGACAACTTAACCTAGGCTAATTTCCATGTAGTCATTTTATAACAATATGCAATGATGTGAAAAAATCAGTTTAAAATTACTCCATCAATCTTATTAGCAGACTGATTGCTGTAGAGGAGGGTCAGATGTGATTGCAATCATTATCTTCCTGTGTTAGTGATGGTTTACTCAAAAGAAAAATGTGCAGCAATTATTGCTTTGTTTTAAACAGAGGATCACTTTTAATAATGCTGAACCTGAAATAATTGTTTTTTTCCCTCAGTTTATATCTAGTATACCTCATTTGTGACCCATTTTGTATCCTGTTGCTGAATCGACTTTAGCACCAGGTAAGACAGAGACCCTTCTCTCTAAGAAACATTAAGACATCAAGGACAGTATGAACTGCTGTATAAAGCACAAGGATGGACAACAGAAGTCTGGTGCAGCATTTTTTTCTCCACTCAGTCCGTTTTTCCCATCTCATTGAGAAATCTGGAAAATCATTTTGTCAGGGGAGGAAAAGGTACGCATAAAAAGTCCTGTCTCACTCCAGCAGTGAAGCATCCTGAGATGATCCATGTGTGGGTTGCTTCTCATCCAAGGGAACGGGTTTATGCACATTTTTTCCCCCCAGGAATGTTCCCTTGAATTAAGTGCGGGATCAAAATGTCTTTTAAAAACAATTTCTTTCTCCTATTCAGGTACAGTTTAGAGGTGATTTATGGATTTTCCAGCAAGATCGAGAACAGTTTTAAGAAAAAGTGGACATGAAACCAGAAATCATAAAAGGATTCTTTAACTTCCAACTGCTCTTATCTTAAGAAATATTTTTCATTGGCAACTAAAAATACATCTTTAAAGGGTTTCCTATTTTAAATTAGTTTGAATGACTACAATTATTTCTGTTTCCTAATTACAAAGTACAGAGAGAATCTTTTAGAAAATATTTTATTTCTACTTTTTCATTTAAATATACTGAATTATAGCTTTACATTTAAGGCATTAGAGAAACTCATACTTTAGTAAAATAGTGTGTTCCAAAACGTGCGTTATAAATTAAGTACTAAAGCAGAGGAGATTATGAAGATGTCAGTTAAATAAGATAATAGATTTTTTTATGTCCACAAGACTTGTCACAAAAGGGGGCTGAAAGGACTCTGAGAGAATAGAAATCCATTATGTCAAAAGCAAACTGTCTTCTAGCCAGATAACAGATTTTAGGAATACATGTGGTCTAATATCTACATTTTTTAGAAAGACTTTGCTTAGACAATTTTAGAATATCAATGTTTAGCTATAATGACAGTTGTTCCATTCAGAAAAAAAAAGTTGAAGCTTGGGAGCCTAAAGAACCCATTTCTACAGTCAAATATGAAGGTGGCAGCATCATGTTGTTGTTGTGTTTTGCTGATAGAGGCACCAGTGCACTTCAAGAAATAGATATCATAACAAAAAGCTATTTGAAGAAATACAACAGCACCTCAAGGCCTTATCCAGCAAAACCTAGGCACAGGTGGGTCTTTCTAATGGACATAAGATTAGGCATACACCAAAAATAGTTACAAACTACTTGAAGGATAACAATGTCTGTTTATAAAACTGTAACCTTTAAACATGCAACAAGAACTGCAGGGATTTCTACATGGTTACTGATCAAGCATAGTTACCAGTGAGGACCTTACTTACAAAAAGCACATTGATTTTTGGGGGAAATAACGGAAAATTGTAATTTATAATTGTTTAGCAAATGCAGTAACATGATGACAACACTTGCATAGCATAAAGACTATATATAATATTTTCTCGTAAATATAATAATGAAAGAAAGAAAGATAAACACTTTAATTCTAGTCCGCTGTATTGTGGCAGTGGATGCATGTTGAGCCTGTGAGTGGCACAGACTTACTAGGGGAACAACAAAAGTGGATGTGAAAGCTCAATCACAGTGTAAATTGTATAATAGAGCAGAGAGTCTTCTTGGCAGTCACACGGGTGAGATGGGGAGGAGGAAGACACAGAATCTTGAAAGGGAAAGGCGTGCATTTATGACTGTTTACCCACCGCACCATACATTAAACAAGCTGCATATGAGCTGCTATTAGATTGGCAAAATAAAGCACCAGTAATTAAGAGGATTTCTCCCACATTTGTATCATTCTAGCCTCTAAAAATAATAATAATAATAAAAATAACTGAAATGTATGTTCCAGTACTTTCTGGAGCCATCCTAGAAGAAGGCATTGTGCCATAGCCGCCATGAAGCTCTGCTACCTCAGGCACTTTGCTGGCAATAATCTAAGCCAACTCTCTTCTTTTTTCATATACTGCTATTTTTCCAACCTCTTGACTGCGCCCCCAGTAGAAGGCACAATGCATCATCTTACAAGGGAGCCTGTTGTGGCCTAATTTAACAGCCAGGGAGAAACACCGGTGGACATTGGCTTACTAATGAATGAATGAGCCTGACGAGAGAATACAGAAAAGATTACAGACTGAGGAACAAGCCTCCCACAAGGTCCAGCTGTTTAGATATGGCCTGTTGCTGCCTTAGAATAATGATATACTTACCTTAAAATGACACAACTGAATCCAGTTGCAATATATTGTTTGATTTCTGCAGAAGAGCAAAAACAACAACAAAGACCAGATGACATGAAGATTGAATCATATCTTGATCAAATCTTGTGTCTTCCTCTGCTGTTGACATCTGGACACAGAGGAGCTTGCTCGGTGTACACATTCAGTGAGCAATAAATAAACAAAGGCAGGCTCGGCCTTGGAAAGCTGTACACCTGTGACCAGCAGAAAAGCAGCAGGAGTAGCCGTGTTCATTAAAGCAGCCGCTGCTGACAGTGAGGCCTTTAAGAGGCCATCAGGAGCGACAACTCTGCAGCTACCTTGGGACCAAAGAGGGGAAGGCATCAAGGTGAGTAATGCAATTTCAACTTGAATAATGGAGCACTTTCCTCCAGTTTGACATTCATGAATTTCTCAGGCAGTTCTGCCATACAGAGCAACAGCACCTGCGATCTATTCAAGGTTCCCCGGGAAAAACTGGTTTACAACATCCACAGGTTCACAATTACTCTGCACACGACTGCTGGCCCAGAGATAATCTCACTGAAAGTGGTTCATGAATTAAAAATAGCAGCAAGTGTATCAAATCTAATGTGATAGAAAATGTGAAGTTTGGGGGCTGGGAGCTGCATCTATCACCACTGTGTTGATAGTTCTTATGCCATATTCTCCTGCTCCAGTTTTCCCACTATTACTGAAACACCATACTTAAAACCAAATTCTCACTTCGCTAACCTTTTGTTTTTAATCATACACTCTTTTGGTCAAACTTCAAACACTTTTCAGGTACTTAGACATAATCCTTAAAACTCATCTGCTCTCATATACAAAAAACAAAACATATTCTCAGTTTCTGAACAAATTTCACACCTCGATTCACTTGTGTTGCAAAATTCTTAAAGCAAAATGTCAAAATAACTTCAACACAGCTATCTTGTTTATCACACAACAACTCTAAATTGAACACACATTTATCTAATGATGTTTTCAGACCTATAAGGCAGGACAAAAACTGAAAAACAGGTGGTACTTGAGGGAACAGCTACAATGGACAGAATCATACCGAGAGGCAGAGGAGTACATATACATTTTACAAACCAGACCTAGTTCCTTGGCTAACAATGAGAGAAGCATGACATAGAGTCCAACCTCCCTTTTAATAGACTATCTGTAGCCAGTATCATCAGGCCATTTAAAGAACAGAGCAGGTAATTAACATACAGAATACAATTGTTGTGATCTATTTCCTCCCACCCAGGGGATGGCACAAAATGTTGTGATATTTTAATATATTTATTGTCCACCCCAGAAGAGATGGTAAATATGTTATTTACTTAAATATTATTCGGATTGTCATGTATTGTTTATGAACACGCCCTACTGGCTGCGTGTTCGAACAATAACTAAAAGTTTGAATCGAGCTCAAATCATGGTCAAACAGATAATTCTGCACATGAATAAATTCACCACAGCTTTAATCCAAAAAAGAAGTTTGTTCACAAAAATCATTCAGTTCCAAGTCAAACATATTTCCGCTTAACAAACATGGTTGAGGGGTGTGTCTCAACTATTGACCATGTTCTTCAGTGCAACGAACTTTGAAAGGATGCCTTTACTCATGACATACAGAGAAGCTGGTCAGAGTTGATTGGGAAATGAATGCAGCTAAATATGGAGCAACCCTTTAAGAAACGCTTGTAGAACATTTCTGTCCAATTACACTCATCATAGACAAGGCCAGTGTTGGATATTTCAGTGTTCTAACAGATTATTAAAATAGTTGAAATAGCTCTTTTGCGTGTCATTCTGCTCTAGGATACCTGTTTACGAGCCAGAAATGGATTAAAATGTCTTCAAATAGGAAAGAAAAAACAGATTACTAAGGCACTGCATTAAAAATACTTTGTTTTAAAGTCTGGAAAAAGATAAACTTCCAGTAGGATGAGGACCCTTGCAAGCTAAAGTCCGATGGTTTTGAACAACGCATATCTCATTCCACGTCAGAAACTGATTCAGCACTTAAAAACCAATGTTAACTAATATTATTCCTGCAATCTGATAAAGACGGATAAGCACATATCTCTTTATTTGGCTACACCTCAAAAGTGAGTAGTCATATTTTGAAAGGTGTTTGAAAAAAGTATCGGAACAGGGAAATCTAACATTCAAGATTTATCTGTAAAAAGTTTGTTAGTTACAGTATCTTATTTTACTTTCCAATTTAAGATCCTTTCTTCAGTTTTTGGTTGACTCAGTCCATTTTTGCATAAGCTATTGTATTCTTTTCTATTCTATTCTATTCTATTCTATTCTATTCTATTCTATTCTATTCTATTCTATTCCCTTATCTGTTCGCTTAACCAGTCAGATTTCATTTTCACAGACTTGCTGATGTGACATGGTAATAAAAGAGGATTAATTTACAAGGAGGAAGAATCCCCTAGTGAGACTCAGGGCCCACAACAATAATGAGCACACAGCAAACAGAGGTTCATTGTAAGACAGAAGAGAACGCGGAGAAATCTAATCTAGACTCTTAAATATTTCCTCATTTTTGAAAATGATGCTTGCTCTGGCACCTTGTCCTTTCCTCTTTTTCTTTCTCTTCCACACACACATTCATGTCATGGGAAAAATGACAGCAAACTATCATCCTCAGGCCTCTGTAACAACATATGTTTGCAGGTAATTAAAAGGGGTTCCCAGGCGGTTATCATGTCATATTGAAGTACAACGCACAGAGCAAATTATATTTCTGTGGTTATTCATACAAAGATGGGCGCGGGAGGTCGCAATGCTTTGGTGAACTGCAATGCAGTTGAGCGTGCATGGCTGTAAATGGGGATCAGCCTAATTACAGAGCTACAGTAAAACCTCTGTGTAATATTTGATATATGCTGTGTAGTACGTGTAAACTTGTGTCTTTGTGTGATTCAGTACTCTTTGTAACTTAATACATTTTGTAAAGTATTTTTCTAATGAGTGTAAATAGATTAAAGATGTGATTGAGAATTGCATCTCTTGACTAAAAGAAGTAATTTTTAGAGTGCATAACATATTTTGTGATTACTGTTTTTGGTGAAACAATCTCCATCAGTATTCAAAACCACTTCACCTGTTTATCATCACACCTGTTAATTCTCAGATTTGTCAGTTTAAATTTGCATCACTTATTAAAAAACTCTACCTCAGAGAACACACTAAATTGAAAAGCATTAGAATAACTATGGTTGCATTTCCCGCACTTCCCTTTTAGCCCAATTTCCAAAAGAATATTTTCTACAAGGACATAGATGCAGTACTTAAACTTATTTATGGATATATTCTTTTTCTGCAAATTTCTTTTTTTCATTTATTTGTTTATTTTTATTTTTTGAGCTTTTTACGGCACTAGTGGCTCGTTTTTCTGACAGTAGGCTGACAGGAAAGGGGGTATGAGA
>JAUZNJ010077585.1:0-24561 GCA_034780135.1 Jordanella pulchra
TCATGTTTTCTGACAAAAGCAAATTTTGCATTTCCTTTGGAAATCGAGGTCCCAGAGTCTGGAGGAAGACAGGAGAGTCTAGTGTAAAGTTTCCACCATCAGTGATGGTTTGGGGTGCCATGTCATCTGCTGGTGTTGGTCCACTCTGTTTCCTGAGATCCAGGGTCAACGCAGCCGTCTACCAGCAAGTTTTAGAGCACTTCATGCGCACGTGTGCGCACCCTTTTAGAACTGGGGGTGTAGCTGTGTTCAGATTTAACCAATTATATTCAAACTCATGTTAAATTGAAGTCAGCAAACATCTGTCACCGATTAAATGCCTCTGATAAAGTTCAGCTGTTCCAGTAGGTTTGACCTGACATTTTTTAGCCACATCATCGAGCAGAAGCCATGGTCAAAGAGCTGCCAGAGTATCAGGGGGATCTCATTATTCAAAGATATGGGTGTTAAACTATGCTTAATAAATTAAAATGTGTTTAAGATAGAGACACAAGGTTTTTACCATATGAATCAGCATACTTTGATGAAAAAGTATGGCAACTTTTGTGTTTCTACAAATAAGTATGTTGCCACGGTGACTGAGTGAAATATATGGTCATTTTCAGGAACTTGATTTTGAGTGATTGACAGATTTGTTGCCCCTAAACAAACCTTTGTTTTGGCCAAATGATAAAAGAAATTGAAAAGAAATCCTTTATTATTGCTAGGAAGGTTTGTACATCATACGGTTTGACAGAGGCAGCTATTTGAACACGTGCTGTTTGACATAACCAATTCAATTTTTTGGACTAAAGGTTAAAGGTTTATCAAAATATCGGACCGTGAGCATCATCTACCTTTGGACGAGTAGTGTTATTTTCAAATTTCTATGAAACTTAAGTTTAGGCCTGGTGGGAATATAAAAAAAAGTGTCATTTTAAAAAACTTGACTTTGAGCGGTCGAGAGATTTGGCACCCCTAAATAAACCGTTTTTTAGGCTAAGCCAAAAAAGATATTAACAAAATCCTTTCAATGTGAGTGTTTGGAAGGTCTGATGAACAACTTTCACAAGGCTCTTGTTTTTATATCAAATCGTTCCTGAGGCTGGCAATTCGAAAACGTGTTTTTTTTTAGAATTTTAAGCATTGATTTTGGAACACTCTCCCATCGGAATTCTATTGAGGGGGTTTAGACTTCTTGCCTGTCTGGGTCAGATTGGTAGAAAACAGTAAATCCCAAATCAATGAGGCTTACATTTCCCCAAATCAGGACAAAAATCCCTACAATTTGATGAATAATTTGGCTGGGTAGTGTGAAAGTTGATTGAGTGAGCAGAAGTTGTTAGAGAAATGTAAAATGTTTGTAACTGCTAGTTTGTCACTCCAGCAGCACGAACATTCTGTCATTGACTTTCATTATAAAAATCGAAAATCCGTAAAAATTGTTGAAAAATTTGAAGCTTCAGAGGCAAAACTGTAAAAGATAGCAAAAAGCCGAGTAAAGCTGTAATAGCAGAAGGTTGGGGAAATGTTTTCAAAGTAAAACTGTGTTTCTAGCTGAAAGTATGCAGAAGTAGTTGAAGAGTAACGTAGCAGAAGTTTTAGTGGAATGTTTGATGTTTTCCATTCATTTTTATGGGAGCAAAAAAAGCCAAAAAGGTTGAATCATTTCAAAAGTTTAAAGGGTATAAATGTAAAAAGATATAGCAGAAATGTTCTTAATGAGTTAAATAGTTTAAAAGTTGAATGGTTTAAATAGCACAAAGGATGAAGGAGTTAGAGGCCAAAAAGTTTACGGAAGCAATAAGAGACAGAATGCTTCACAAATAGGTATTCTGAATTCTAAAACGGATGTCTCCAATTCTCAAATGTGATTGGCTGAGCCGCGTCCCATCGCCGTTACAGTGAAACCCACACTTAGACCGCATCATAAAATATCCATAAGCTAGTGTCAACGGATGTAGCATCAGTAAAAATCGCAGCAGAGCAACAGCGCAAAACCTTCCCAATGCTGGTCTAATCGATCGCAAAAATCCGTATATGCTAATCATATTCAACCATCAAACACAAAAAAAAAAACAGTTGTCTCATCAACATTGTATTAAGTGTGAAATAAGTATCATGAAAAAAAAAGTTGAAAAAGGACGACCTAAGGAATGCACTCCGCTTTTTCACCCCCCACTGTTGTAAAATCTCCAATCAACAGCTTCTTGCTAACTTTTCACATGGATCACAAGTTTTTTCTTTCAGTTTTAGAAGTTAGATGTTCTCAAATTTGAAATTGGTAATGTTTGTTTGGATTTTTACATGTTGTATTTTAATTTGCCTACAGCATAGGACTCTTCTCTGCACATTTTTTGCACATTCTGAAGAAATATTGCTCGATCACACAGTGGGCCGCCTTTTCGAACCATGGATCTTGCTCCCTCTCAGAGATGCAAAGTAAAAAGAAATTAAATCCAAACTAAACAAACAAAAAACAAATGAAGCATTTTAGGTTTTATAGAGAATCATATTGATACAACGGAGGATGTGACTGGGTGGATGTGAAGCCAAGTTAACCAGCAGTGACAAACACGACAACCATAGCTGCTCATGACTTCCTTCTAGCTGCGAGTACAAATCTAAAAAAAAAAAAAAAAAAGTAAAACACACACTACGATAACATCCAGAAGCAACTCTACATTTGGGTCATTTTGTCTTTTTTTAAAAAGTATTTTTTATGCATGGTAAAAAACAAAAAAATTAATGTACATAGCTGTAAACAAAAACATTTTCATTAACAGTAAAATGACAAATACCATCACAAAAAAGTTGAGGGAGTAGTATTTTTTTTCTTTTTTCTTAAAATAGCAGGAACATCAGGAAGTCTGATAAGCAATACTGTTTAATGGAACATTTTAATAACAGCAGGAAAGGTCTTGACAGCATCCCCCCCAGTCAGCATCAAACACGTCAACAAAACATGAAACAGAGAAGACTATTTACAAGTGATTTTTTTTCTTTTCCTGTTAAAATGATTACTACCTAACGTGGCAAACATCATCACAATGCGACACGAAGCAACGATCCACGGCTGACGATGCAGATGTTCTGATGTAGTGTGCTCGTGGTATATGCAAGAGTGTACATGGGTGTAACAGTAGGAGCGTCGGCATATGAAAAGTTTAAAAAGTTTAATGTCCACATGTTCTTCCCTCCTTGACTTGAGACATGTCATCATTAAAACCAGCTCATCTTCTTCTTCCTGCTGTCTTCTTACGACCCTGTAGTCAGAAAAAAAAAACAAATATTATGGTCAGTGTTTATAGTAGAGTTTGCTAACCTTTACTAGCTCTACAGTATTTTTACCAACCATACAAAATAAAGCATATTTCTTCACTAAGACTTCTTGACGCATGCAAAACATGCAGAGTCTGAAAATGTTTTGGTACAGCTCCCCGTTGCCTGCGTTATTTGTTCATTTTATGATCAAAGTATGGCATTCTGACCAATGAGATAGCTGGTTACATCTGAGGAGCAACTGTGATTGGTTTAACTGGTTTTCAGTGAGCTCAGTGAAAAGAAAATGCAACTGCAAAAAGGATAAAAAAAAAAAAAATGGAAGAAGAAAATTACCTTTTTAAAGGTTTGATAAATAAAGTAACTTATAATCAGATTGATTAATTGTGGTTTTTAAATATGCATTTAGAAATAGGATTTGAAAACACAATTTCAAAATACAGAATCAAAAAATGGATTAAAAAGTACAATTTAAAATTCCTCTATAATAGTTCAATAAACTGTGCAATTAGAAAAACGGCTTTTAAATTGGATTTCTGATTGTATGATTTAGATGTTAAAATTGAAGGGGTTGGTTTTCTTTTGCAGTGACTCTCCTGGTCCTCCATAGGTTCCACAGCGGATCAGCCGGCAGAACCAATGGAGTAAATCAATAACCATTCAGGTCCTGCCATAACATAAAGAGCTATCTGTATACAGATTAAATGAACGTGAAGCAAATACGTCATCAAAGGAAAGTTCAGAATATATTGAAGGGATGACAAAAAATTTAGTACCAAGTCACATTTTGTTTGTTACCTTTTATTTAACTTTCAATGGCCTCAATTTGAGTTCAATCAATTAACCACCTTTTACTATCCAGTAGAAACCCTGATGGCGCTGAAAAGCGATCCAGACGTGGTTAATGTTAGCATTTAAAAACTTACCCTTGGTGCTGGCTCATCTTCCTGCTCTTCCTCATCCTCCTCTTCTTCGTCCTCTTCCTCAGAGTCATCTTTAGCAGCAGCAGCTTTCGATCGCCCGGCACGCCTGAAAAACCCCACAGTTGTGATAAAAGATGCACTGATAGTTTAAGTGAGAGTAACTATTTAAACAAAAACAAACACAACCAAGTAGAACAACAGCGAAGAAGATTCATAAAAAAGGTCTTCTTAACTTTGGTTTCTCTAAATAAATGCTAGTATAACCCAATTACCCCCAGACGTCCACTTTTATATCATTTTAGACGTCAGGTTTGTTAGACAACATGGGAACAAACAGACTCGTGGAAGCCAAGGAGCAAAGCAGACTAGAGAAGTTTAAAAGCACGGTTTGGTTTGAAAACCAAACCCCAAAGCTTTGAAAATCTCTCAGCATAGCTCAGTTAATCATTTGCAGACGTAAACAGTTAAGGTGGGAGAAGACGGCTATAGCACAACTCTAAGTCTGTCCCTCCACCAATCTGACATTTGTAGAAGAGTAGCTAGAAAAAAAATTTGCTGTTTCCACAGAAGAACAAGCGGAAGCTTTTGCTTAATTTGCCCTGAAACTGCGATTCTGGGAGGAAACCTGCTGGAAGCTGGAAAACAGTGGAATCTGGAGCCAAGGTCAAACCTAACAATCTGACTGAGCTTGGGCCAGTTAGATAAGAAGTATGGATATTTTAGTCTCTAGAAATGCAAAACAGAAGAAACATTAAAGGTTTGATTGAAGTATTGGTAGTTCTTGTAGGATTTATTTTAAAGCATCTCATAACTTGTTCCTAAAGTATTTCCCTCATACATATGGTCACCATTTGACTTTTTTCTTCTAATTGCTGCTATAGAATTTCTTTTAAACAGCTTTCATGCTGCAGAGCCTCTCTGTTAGAAATCAGGATCTGTGGTGAATCTTACGTAGGTTTCTTTGCTGCTGGCTGAGCTGATTTAGGTGGACGTCCTCTCCTCTTCTGCGGCGTGGACTCTACTGACTCTGAGCTGTTGGGCAACAAGACAGGATGTTCAACTAAAGAGTGACAGCATGTGAAGATGAATCAAACTATCTGCACCCTGGACTCGTACCCTTGGGACCGCCGTGGCACCCTGGCTTGTCTCCCTCCTCTAGGTTTCACCTCCATGTTTTCACTGCTCTTGTCATCTTCATCCTCCTCTTCCTCCTCCTCCAGCCTCTCCTCTTCTTCCTCCTCCTCCTCCTCGTTCTCTTCGTCATCTTCCTCTGGGGGAGGCGCAGCCTTTTTCCGTCCCCTCCTTCCCTTTGCAGGGGTCTCCTGGTTGGAAGCGGCGGACTTTGGGGGTCGGCCCCTGCGTCCTTTCTTCGGCGGGCTGTTCTGCTCGTCTTCTGGCCGGTTGTCCTCGTCCCATTGGTCCTCAGACTCCGTTGCTGCCGTGGTGTTGGCAGACGCCCTCTTGCGTCCACGCTTGGGTTTGCTCTCCTGGTCGTCGCTGGATGCCACGCCACGTTTGCGGCCGCGGGGTTTTTCCATTTCCTGTAAGATTTGAACAGGATGAGCATAAAACAAGAGCTTGTCCAGGTTTTAAAATGTGTATAAAAATTAAATAACTCCGCCTGTGTATGCAACTTTTTTTATGCCTAATCGGTCACATGGATGCTTGAAAATTTGGTGTTTTTATCTTAGTACCAAGCTGCCAATGACAAGAGTCTTTGAAGATTAGAGAACAATCATGGATCTCTTTTCAGTTTCACACCATTGTTTAAAAATGAAATAAAAGAGGCCATTTAGAGGAACGCGTCTCAAAGACATTTCTGTGCTTCATTCAGGCAGATAACAGGAAGGCTAAGAAGGAGGGAATCAAATTTGCTGTTTCTAATGAGCTTAAACCTGTGTAACATTTTGAGCTCAGACATTTGGCATCTTTTTGGAAATCTCAAAGTTAAAGAAAGGATCTAAACCCAGAGACAAGTGTTCAAAGTTAGTGATGTTAGAAGAAACTGGCTGCTGCATTTCTAATCAAACCGAGGCCTGTGAATAAACGGACAGTTTATGATTTTTTTTTTTTTTACTTACAAAGGAGCCTTTTTAAAAATTCCTCTTTTAGATTTAGTTTTTATAAAGTATAAGAAATAAATATAGAACAAATGTTGCACTGATTGGGATTAAACTCCTGATATAATCCATTCCTTTTTTTCTGTTGGTTTTTAGACTGGCACCAGCCAGTTTGTATTTGCTCATCTTGTCTTGTTTACACAGCAGCTTCAAAAAGCTAAATTAGGGTTTTACTGCCGACATCTCTAGAGTGGATCCCAGCAACGTGCCTTTCTACTCCTGAAATACTGTGTAACGACAGATAAGTGTTTATCTATGCTCTACTCCCATCAGAAAGACCGAAAGTCTCTTTTTTTCTTGATTTAAATTCTCTAATTCAATCATTTCGACCTAAATATCTTGTATATTTTCATTGACTTTTCCTAATTTTTGAGATACTTTTTTTTTCTTTCAGAAAACCAAATAAAAATAAAAGTTCCAACTAACTCAATGTATACTTTTCTGACTGAAAATGTTAGAGATTTCAAACAGTTTGAATTATTTCTCAGGACCTTACCTTGTCAACACTGTCTGATCTCTTCAGGCTGAAGTCCTCGTTTTCACTGTGATCCATTTCTGTGCTGTCGTGCCTGCGGGGAAAAAGGGCAACGAAAAATGTAAAAATCTCAAAGAAGGATAATTGAGTCTCTAAAACGAGAACGGCTCGCGATAAACTCATTTTTATTTCCTTTACCTGGTTTTGCTGCGCTGCGGGGAGCCGGGGTTGGACGAGGAGTCGTTGTTGCTGGTCGTTTCCATACGAGAGGCTTTGCTCTGGAGCTGTTTACCCGCCGACGAGAGCGGCTTGTTCACTGCACCCAAAACATTCGCCGACTTGGGCTTAAAATGGAAGGAAGAAACAGAAAAAGGTTGAGCTTGAATTAGAGTAAAAGCTGGAAGGCAAAAGACGCTAAAGGCTGAAGCTAACTTACTTTTCCTGGTGTGAAGAAAGCTTTCATCTCTGGAGGAAGGTAGTTTTTCGTGTTGCTAAAATTCTGAAACAGGATGATACACATGTTATTATGAGAGCTCATTCATCAGTTGACATATATTATCCGTCATTTCCTCTAAGAAATGGTGACAGACCATAAAACGTGGACGCGACTTCTGATTTAACGTTGATAAAAGTCTATTTACCTTAATGTATCTGGAGGAAACTATTGATAGTCATTCTAAATTAAAAACAGAAGAGTTGCTACTTATTTAAAGTTTGACATTTCAAGCAGGCACCGTCAAAAAATCCTGAAATGTTTGGCTTTTTAAAAGGAGTCTATTGATATTTAACTCAAAATTATCAAGAACAACAAGATTAGTAATGTACCAAGTTAAAAAATAAAGACCGAAATTTAAAGTAAAACTTAATTGGTAATTGTAAAGTTAAAGAAAGCAGTTGTATTGTGGTTAAATTTTCAACAATATATTGAAGCATGCAATGCTTTAATCGCATGAATAAGGCAGATAAATTCATAGGAAAGACGCTGGATGTCTCATCTAAGGAGTTTTGCATTTCCACATTATTTCAAAAAAAGCCGTTTACTTTGAAATTCTTTTGGCCTCGACTGGGAAAAGAAAAAACTAATAGAAATTACTTTTTTTCTCGGGAGTAAAAAGGAACCTGCTTTCATTAAAAAAATGTTTGCTGCATTTAGCCAAGTTTAACAAATTCATTTCAAACAGATGTGGGGACATTAAACCCTGCTTTGTGGTAAAAGTCACTGGATAGACGAGGCTCCATTTACTATGAAATAACTTTAAAAGAAATCTCTGTTAATAAATGACAAATACTGTTTGCTGTAAATAGATGTTTTCATTCTAAGAGCATTTTAATTAGCTGTTGCTGTTTAATTAGTTAATTTAATCCTAAACAAAACCAAAAAGCCTTCAGCTTCATCAAGCACTTTTTTTCGGATGGCAGTCAGAGACCGCCCACATCAGTCCAGGAGCCACACACTGTTTACATCCTGCAGTCTCTCACCTTGTCTGGTTTGGTGAAGAAGCGTGAAGGCAGCACAGGGTCTTTGGGCGACTCCAGGCTGTAGGTGGTGCTCTTTGACATGATAATGTTCATGGCTACGTCACACACAGTGTAAAGTTTCTAAAACAAAAAGGCAAACATTTGGTTGAACAAATGCAAACACATAAAGCAAAGAACTTACCAATATTGAACAAACTTAAGACTAGAATGAGTAATTTCACCTCATTAGTTTTAGGATCACTGGGAGCTTGGGCATCCTTTGTTTGCTTGATGTTTTCCACCATTTTTCGGATGAATGCGTGGCTGTTGTTCTCATTCTTGGCCATGATAATTTCCAGGACGAACCACAAAGCTCTGAAGACGAAAGAAAAAAACAAGACATAAATACACAGACCTCAAGGGTTTAAGATAAATCTGTCCTAAGTGTCATTTTGAGAAAACCGATGATCCTATATTGATGCAATAGATAGTAAACTAAATGCGTCCCTCTGGCAGAGAATAAACGCAATTTAAAGCTTTAAAGTTTTACATCCAACAAATTGTACATTTCAGCAACAAGCTAACTGAGAACAATGTCATGATATCAGCAAACCTGGTGCGGGTGTTCAGAAAGCAGAGCTTGATCAGTTGTTCAATGTCACTATAGACATAGCTATAGTTAGCAGTGATAAATATTAACCATCTATAGGAGTTTAACGTATATATTTCAGCTCTAAAAGCTTCTAATTAATGACAAGTTTGACTAGAACAAAGCTTTTCTATCATCTAAGTAGCAAATGTGGCAACATTTTCAATAAACTATATTTGAATGGATATAATAAAACTAAGAAAATGAAAAAGAATACCAACATCAAAACCATCTAGTTTAGGATCTATTTATTATCATTTGTTTATTTTTGTCATTGAGCCTTCCTCTAAAACAAATGTTAAATAAATTCTATGGTAACTATTGGCTTGAATGAATCCAACTTACTCTTTGATTTCTTTCAGCTGCTCAATGTCCTGGACTTTGACATAATCTGGGTCGTGAGCCAGAAGGTGGATGGTGTAGGGCACCACGTACTCCGGTAGAAGAGACAACAACTTGTCTGTTTCAACGCAAAGTCAAAATTACATCAACTTCATCCCGAACAAACTCATGTTTGTATTTTCAGTAATGTAGCTCATTTAAAAGGTCAATACATTTGAAACATTATCAGATCACTCTAGAATTCACTCATCAAATAATAATGTGCTGTAAAACACTGAGAGCGTGTCGTTTCTTTACCACTGATGGCGGCGTGCTGTTTCAGATACTCTCGCCTTATGTTGACATTTTTCACCAGGCACTGACGCGCATGAGCTCTCCTCTCCTTGACGGGGTCCTTGGCACACAGAGCGAACACTGCCATGTATTCCAGGGGCAGGCGGAGGCGACAGAGGCCTCGATGAAGCTTCTGGGCGAAACACTGCCGCACCTGGTAGCACTCATCCTGGTCAGGACAAAGGGAACAGGGAGACGACATTGAAAGAGGAATCAGGTGAGGATATAAGGGAAAAAAGGAGGAAGTAAAAAAAAGGCTGATGAGAAATGGATATGATGGGGGGGGGGGATAACAACATAAAGCTGAGGATTCCTACAGAGATTAAAATCTTTCAAATCCTCTTTGTTTATTAATTGTTTGAAATAGAAAAGCACTGAATGAATTTATAGCATACTTATAATGAGGTCATTCTTTACAGGAGCTTTAAAATAAAAAAAATAAAATTGTAGATTGATGGATGAATCTGGATGAATCTGATGAGTCACCTTTTAATTCAATACAATGAATCCAGAACAGAAATATCATCGGTCTTGGAAAGCAGAATAGAATTCCAGAAATTTCCACACATACCCACCAAGGGATTTTCGTTATTCCTAATTGTCGACCATAAAAATATATATCTATCTTTTTAAAGCGATGATCTCTACACAGGAAGACTCTTACATTGATGACGAGAGCGCACAGCTGATACTGCTCCAGGGTGATAATTTCATGGTAGCAGGGCTCCTGTGCCAGTTTTAGCAGAGCGCAAGCCGCTGCCAGACGCAGTCGCGACATGTCTGGTTTACTAGGAAACATTAAAAGAGAGTCAGGATAGGAGGTAAAAATAACTTCTTTATTCACATTAAAGCCTAATAAAATGCTGTGTCCAAAACATTTCATTAAGATTCAATTACTGATAAAAACAGACTGTCTTCCTTTAGAGAGCGAACTTTTCTGCATTTACCCCATGCGGCCCTGCTCTGTTAGATCCCCGTCGCTGTGCAGAATAGCTGTCAGCATCCTGAGGGTGGAGTTGCCCGATTTGCTCTGATTGTTCTTCACCCCCAGCAACCATCTCACCATCAGCTTTATGCCCTGGATCTAAAAAGAGTTTAGAAAACGGTGTCAAGTAGATAGATGGCAGGACGTCATTTAACACATGTGGTTGTCAATAAAAAAAGAAGAACTCTATAGCAGACAACAAACTGAGGTTCACCACCGACCTTAGCCATCGTCTCTGGGGACACTTCATCATCAGGAACCCAAAGTTTGGTTGTTTTCTTGCCTGGGATCTGAAAATAAAATCCCCAAGCTATATAACTTTGCTTCTGAGAAAGATTAAACAATAACAGAAGATAACTTGTATCTAGATATATACTCTGTCGTTCATGAGCAGATCCTTCACAATGAAGTTGGCGACTAGCGATTTTAGAGGCGCTGCGAACTGTTCAGGGGCAAGCTGGGCCAGATGACCCAGGGTGGTCAAAGGAGTGATCAGCTGCTCCAGGTTAGCAGGATCTAGACTCTTGTGCAGCGGCTGGAGAAAAAAGAACAAAAACAATCCTCACAATGTGTGATACATTTATGCAAACAGTTCTGTTGTTGGTCGTATTTATAATCAATCAAGTGAAAGAATAAAAACAAGATTTTTCTAGTTTGCTTTGATAAAATACCAACTGACCTCAAAGATTTGGGCAAAGTGTGTGTCCCTGTTGCTGAACATTGCATTGATGCAGTGGATGGCGTACTTGGCCTGACGAGGGGGGCCTCTCTTAGCTTTGGCCTGCAGTACCGGCATCAGAACACTAGAAGGAGCAGCAGGAGAACACCGTTAGAAACTGGTACGTGCATATTTTAAATGATTATCTTGGACATGTTTCACTTTAATAAATGTAACACGAGGATTTACAAACATAAACTGGTAGGACTGAAAGCATGACTGATGTTTAAAAGATACGTACGATTTGATGTGAGGGAAACTCTCTTCCATTTTATTGCCTGTGTTCTTGAAGATCTGCAGCGCGGCTTCGGCCACTTTTTCGTCGTCCATCCTCAGACAGCCCAACAAAGACTCGAATGTCTCTGCGGAGTGGAATGAAACGGGGTGCGTGAAGGACAGCACCTGTTCAGGAAACAAATCATTAAAGAAAAATATCGTCAGAAATATTTCCCATTTTCATTTGAGCTGAAGTTTGAGGCTCTACCTTCAGCAGCTCCAGTCCTGCTCTGATGGCCTCTTCAGTCGGGACGCCCTCCTCTTCATCATCAGCTGTCCCATCGATAGATTTGTTCACTTGCTTTATTAAAGCACTAGATGATGGAGGCGGAGATGACAGTTACACGTGAGATAGTTGTAGATAATTGATGTGAAGCTGTGTTTGTTTTCCAGCTCTGCACCTGATTGACTCTGTGTCGATGTGAACAGGAGCGATCCTCTCCAGCAGGAATTTGACCATTTCTAGGAACGGATTACTGGGCTGCTTTGGGCTACCGAGCTTTTTAGTGATGTCTCGCTGATGAAGATAAACAACAGACCCCATTAAACTGAGAAAACCTAAAGCGTACAGCAAGGCCGTAGCTCTAAGCTTTTTTGGGTTTGAACTGTGATTTGACCTGAACGTCAGACACTCACCACACAGACTTCAGCCTGCTTACAGGAGCAGGAGGGGCTGACCAAGGTTTCCAGCTGATCCCTTATCCGCTCATCATCCTCCAGGACCTGAGCCAGCTTCTTCACAAAGTCCTGAGCTTTGCCCGGGTCTGGGAGGTTTCCTTTACACACAAACACAAAAAAAGACATGTTCAGATTTTTGTGGGCTTTTATAGAAAAGATCAATTTTGTGGAAGAATTAAAACATAGTTCCAAAAATCTAATACAAATAAAAATCATAAAAATGGCACACATATCTTTTTTAACTAGCCTGCCTTAGTCGGTACTTTGTAAATCTGTTCTTAGGTTTCTTGGGACAAGAGGCTGACATTTTTGCCCAATCTTTTTTGCAAACTGAGCCAAGCTCAGTCATATTGGATGGAGAACATTAGATAACTTCTTAAGTCATGACACAGATTTCTCATATGCGGCCTTTGACTAGACCATTTAATTTAGCAGCAATTATTGCTCAAGTCTTACATCTTCTGTAACCAGTCAGGTTTTCTTCAGGGCTACCATCAAGTCCTTCTTTTTACTCATCCATTAAAGCCATATTAGCAGCCCAGATATTCTGTATTCTGTATAAGCTTAGGAAAATTGTTTTTTTTCCAACCTGCTTTCCCTTAATTTTAATAACAACACCTAAAACCTTTACTGAACAGCTGATGTTTAATTATACAGAAACAAATAACTAGTTAAGTGGCTTATATCTGATCTGATCCAGCATCAGGGTCAGATACCGACGTGTTTTACTGATTGGAATATTCCGATCCAACCCGCAGACATTCCCAATCCATAAGCTGTGTCTGTGTTTCCAATATTATAACTCTCTGCTTTGATAGCTGGCTGCTAACTGTGGAAAGGATGTCCGATGTGAACGTACCTTTAAATAATGATGAGAATAATACGTTTTTTTAGAATTCACTTTAAAAGCGGTTAACATATCTTAAATCGCTACAAGAGGGTAAAAAAAAGACCGAAGTAGACTAAAAAGAATCAGAAGTGATTAGAATAAAGTTAGTTTAAAGAATAAAAATAATCAACCATATGATGAAAATCACATTAAAGCTGGGGTATCAGAAAAGCATCAGTAGGGCCTAAATTCTGGGATTAGAAGTGAAAAATGTGGATCGGTGCATCCATATCACTCACTGTCCAGGTATGTTTCACATCTACCTAGATCACAATTTCATTTTTATTTTAAAAAAAAATGGGGTTCCTTCTTCTAAATGTTTTTTTTTAATACTTTGCTGCTTATATATATGTCGTCATGGTAACCCGTATTCTTTGTTCTCCCAGATGGCCAGTGGGTAGCTTTTTGACATCACTGCAAACAACCTACTGATGTAACTCTGAAAAAGCACGACTTACTTGTGATCACCATGACTTTGGCGAATACAGCCTTACTGGATGCTTCCGACTGCAACCAATGAAAGAACAGCAACACAAACACACCTCAGAAACAGGCAGGGAAGAAGAACAAGATATGGTATTCATTGGTGCTGATTGATCAGAGGTACCTTAGGTTTTTTAATCAGGTCCAGCAGGTCTTTGACGTGGTTCCTTAACATATTCTGGCACTTCCACATCTCATTTAACGCTCTGTAGGCAACGCATAAAGCCATGGAGTAACGTTTACGTTTGAAACGAGATTAATGGTGTTGCAAACACTAAATGTCATCTAATAAATCTCTAAACATTTATACATCCACAAAAGAAGTTAAAAAGACTTACTTGACAGCATTTGTGTCTAACGTAGCGTAAAGGTAGTAGAGACACTTCATTCTCTCTGTGGTTTCCAGGTTATAAGGAACCATGTACTGAGCAAAAACCCGCTCCACCAGCAACCTGACAGTACAAGAAATCAGTTAATTTAGATGTTGAAGAAATAAAACGTATCGTTAAAAGTGAAATAAAACTAAAATATGTCGATTAAATATATAATTATTTGGAATGGAAACCTGAAAAAAAAAAAACTGATTTTTTTTCAATAAAGTTTGGCAGCGGATCAGCTCTCCTGCAGCAGAGATGTGAATGATAACCAAACAGACACTCCTCTGTGGTCTCATCCTGAAGGGTTTATCTCTTCCTCTCCTTCCTTAATATAACGGCTGGTTTAATAACAGATGGTGCAACTTCAACTGGAGCTAGAGACTTCATTAGAAATGGCTGAACAGCCCATAGAGAGGCACGAGCTCTGTGCCGAGTGTGTGGAGGCGGATCAGGAATATTGCTCCATTTTAAGTAAATAAAGCTACAGTTCTGCCTCCCGGCTGTTCAAACAGGAATAATACAAAGAAATAAACAAGCTTTGTTAGATCTGTTGTACTGCTAACGTTAGCATGTCTGGAGGCTACCCGAGGTGACAAAACCTTCATTTTCTCTCAGCGATGAAAACACAGGTTGCAAAAAGGTGGAAGTACTGGTTCCTGAGATTTCTATCTGAATAATTTCTTGTTTTCCACCAAACCTCAAACACTCATTCCTGCCATCTTAAAAAACAAAAAATAGACAGAGCCCCCCCACAATCTGCGCTTTTTAACCAGTTTGACGGATGTTGCCATGAGACTCTGTTCAAGTGGCTAAATATTTAATATAATATTAAACGCAGGTTTATAACCCTTGGAATATATTAGTCAACAGTTATTGCACCTCAAGCAATCTCCTATGTTATGGATATTGTGTCTCTGTTGCAACAATAATAAATTTGTTATGTAATGCAACTTTAACGTTCGGCCAAAACCTAAACACTGCTGTTGAAAAAACAAAACGACAAACAATTGATTTAATTTTCTTTTTTAAACACTCACATGATGACAATCATAAACTGGGGTTCAGTTCTCTGTTCAACTTTGAGCATTCCTGTTTGTTTTCATTTAAATGTTTTTGTTCCAGAATCCAACCAAAAGAATCCTCCGTTCCACTTTCAGACAGAAAGTACCACATTAAGAGTTTATGTTGAATTTATAGCAGATATTTCAACAATAAATGCTTTTAAAGTAGAACCTACAGAAACTGACTGGCAGGTAGGAAAACTGCTGGAATGGATGATCGAACAAAGGAAAACCAATACCTGAGAGGATTGACTGAAAAACAGCTGGAAAAGCCCAAAGATAAACTGATAGACTGATAGATGGACTCAAAAGGGAAAAGATGGACGGGCAGATGAACATGGACTGATAGATGCATGGTAGAACAAAGAGGTAAACAGAGGATGGTTTGGTCGGACAATAGGACAAATAAAATAAAAATAATAAACGGAGCTTTTATAAAAACATTCATTTTTCCCCTCATAGCCTATTTTTTCCCACGTTTATCCAGGTCAGAACTCCCACACACAAAAATCCATCGTTTCCCATATGAGGAAGGAGATCCTCACTTTTCACATCTACACACTGAAATAAAGGCACCTGTCATCAATGCTGTTCTGGTAGTAGATATGAAGCAGTTTGTCTTTAATCCAGGATATCTGCTTGGAGGCTTCCCGCCCACCCTCTCCTTGCAGGGAGTATTTTCTGTAGATAGATGCTAGACCCATCATGGCTTCCTTACGAACACGCCACTGAAGAAACGGAACAGAAATAAAGGAAAGATGTGGTTTTTACCAGTAAATTAGGATGAATAGAAAATAAAACGCTAATCTCTAAGACTAGCTAAACAACCACTGATTTGGATATTTTCTCCTTTGGCTATTTTTTATATTTTTAAACTTACTCTCTTGTCCAAAGTTCTTTCCTTCACTATATTTAATAATGAATCGTTGACGAGGGACAAGTCTTTCTTAGCTGCAGTTACTATAGAGACGATGACGTCATGGCGGATGGCTTCCTCAGGGTCGTGTGATCTGACCCTCAAAAATTCTGGTGAACGAAAACAAGTGAAAAAGATAAAAAAGAAAAATTAAATTTACCAATCAAATTCCTCCCACTGTTTCTAAATGACCTTTCCCCATTTAAAAAAAAAACATTGTGTAAGTTGATGATGGTTTGGTGGTGTTACCTCTAAACAGGTATAAAATACATAATAACTGTTAAAATCATGCATTTGTAAAAGATCTAACTTTCTGAACATGTATAAATCAACAGGCTTACCTGTGAGGTCTTTAGCCAAGTCTGGGTGATTCATGAGACAGTGACTGGCAAACTTCACACACTCCAGCCTGATAGGCACATGGATGTCATTAAATCTTTAGGAGAAAAACAAATTCCAGTTAAATCGGCCCGTATAAGAAGTTCTGGTGAGACAACAATTCAGAAAAATCCTCATTAAAAATAAAAAGACTAAACGTACATTTTTACGTTTTGTTTATTCACACTGTTAAGCTGGCTGGTAGAACTGGGTCAACCTCTTTCTCAAAACCAGAACAGGATCATTTATTATGGTTGGGTTAGCATCTACTGAACCTTATCAATAAGAAACCAGCTGCAGAAATTGTTCTTAATTTCAATAAAAGAGGAATAGAAAAGAAAACCTAAGACAGTAGAATAAAATCCTCACAAAGCCCCTGAGTTTCTCCAAACTGATAACGTTTTTAAAACCTTTCCACATTTTATATTACATCTACAAACTTCAATGTATTTTATTGGAACTTCACCTGATGATAAATTAGTCAATATGCTTTTTTTGTTGGGCTCCCACCTGCTTTACTCATATGGAGGCTTCTTGTTCTTAAATGAACAGAATTAATGGAGAAGAAACGTCTGAATCAGATTTAGGTCCGCGACATTTTTTTTATTTTTTTTTTTTTACACATTATTATGCTTTGATCTAAATCACTGTAGCTTTAGCTGCGGGTTCATCCTGTGAGGAGGTGACATTCTATGCTAGTCGCAACTTTCCTACAGGGTCGGACACATTTCTTGGAGGATTTCCCATATCTTCAATAACTGCACAGTTGAGAAATGTCCCCCCCCCCACAGCATGATTCTGTCACCGTTGTGTTGTGTCAAGGATGATAAGATAATCCTTTATTTGTCCCACAGTGGGGAAATTGCAGCGTTGCATCGTAGTGAACAGTACAGTGGGAAAAGAGAGTCCAAAAAGTAAAAGATGTTATGTACAGAGAATAAAAAATATCAAAATGTTACGTATATAATAAAAATGATGTGCAGTGCTAGCAGCCTACTACAGTTGTTAGCCTGATTTAAACTGCAGAAAAACTTTCTATCTCTGATAGCCTTGTGAGTTCATACTTTTTATTATTAAAATCCTGTTTATAGAATCTTGTTGTTGTAATGTTAAAATGTGGAAAAACCTAAGAGTGTGGAAACCCAACTGCTCTGCAGTGTACTCGGGTATTGATTGCATATTTTTCAGACTCAGAGGAACCATAGCAACTAGCTGAGCTGAATCTAAGCAGGTGTTTGTATGTTAATGTAAATGGCAATACAGTGGAGAACAGATGCAATTTTTACCTGCCCAGATAACACTGCCAGAGCGGTTTGTTCTGTGCTGCCAACTCAGAGTCTTTGGCTCCAAACATCTTTGCAAGCAGCTTCACCACCTGCAGCCTTTCATCATTATCATTACTCTGCAGAGACAGGAAGAAGGGAGAGAAATGAAGCACAAAAACTGGTAATGTTGATTGGATAGACTTGCAGTATCATTAGGAGCTTTATTAGAAACCAACTATTTTCATAAAGCAGAAAGGCCACACTTTCATTTCTATAAAGGTTGATTTCAGGTAGAAAACAACAAATGATTTAATCAAATGAGAAGCAGGGATGGAGAGAAATGAGTGAAAAGAAACGGATGATGAAAATGTGCTGGAGAGACTGGGAGTGGGAGCAGAGTCTGCAGAAGAGAGATTTTATCGCTGCTATTATTTTGAAGAAACAGCAGTGATCTTCACTCCCCCAGAACAGTTAATGAGCGTTATCCATCAGCACGACGCCTTTATGAGACACTGCGGAGGCAACATAATGCCGATTGGATCACCGCTTCATCGTAGGAATGTGCATTAACAAACCAGGAAAGAAACTGACGAGCTTAAAGCAGAGTGCAATGACTTTACAATCATAAAAGCTGCGTTTTAATAGAGACAACATGAAGCGTGAAGCAGACATTCAATACACATCAGGGAAAGACAGGTACTGGGTTCACTGTATGTGGAAAAGTCATGGTTCTCCAAACTGCTAAAGTTTTCTGTTATATGGTCCCCGTGCTAGAAAACGTTTTGTTTGTTTTTTTATAAATCCATTCAGAGTTCTGGTTGTGAACAGCTGCAGCATCATGACCCCCCTGGGTAGCTGCTGGTTCTACAGGCTGTAGGATGGATGAAGGAGGAGAGCGCCCCAAACTTTTCTCCCTTCTTTGGCCCACAGCGAGTTCATTTGAAAGACTTTCAGGATTCTTATGATAAGGCAGTTCATTATGTTGGTGATTTAATCATCTCTGAAATCTGAATAAAAGTAACCCAATAGTGTTTAATACCATGAACAGCGTTGTACCATGCTGTTAAACACGGGATGTTTAGTTGACTATAAAAGGTTCCTCATATTATTTTTTTTATAAAGAAGGATGATGAGATCTGATCTTTCTCAGTGTTTTTAGTCATTTACATCTTTTGGTCCAATTACATTAAACACCTCTTCTGTTGTAAAGATGAAACACTACTTTCTCATCCCAGGTGTTTCCCTCCGTATTTGATTAGCCTCTAAACTCCATCAGTTCTTTGGTATAAATCAGAGATCTCCAACATGGAGACTGGTTGTTTAAAACCAGCTCATTTAGGTAAACACTGAAAAGATTCTGCTTTGGACTGATGATTCATCTGAAAGGACATTCTGAATCAACGGAGTTGAATGTCTTGTCTGACTGTGATCCTCTGACCCATGGGGATCTGCAAGGGTCAGCTCTGGGCCCATTATTATTTTTACTCTGCATTCTTCCTTAGCTGACGTTATTTGGTCTTTCTCTGATTTTCAACATCACATCTATGCAGATGACATCAAACCGTGTGCATCTTTACCTGCAGAGCCTGGACAGACTGTCCACCCACGTTTATCTCAGATCAACAAGCAGATCGCCAGCAATTCATTTTGATTGTGAATTTTAAAAAAATAAATATAACTGAGACCTTGAAAGCAGCTCCTGTTTACCTGCCTTCTAGAAATCAATCAAATCAAATGCTCTGAGACTTGCTTCTCAGTTGGGATTTCACTCACATTAGATCTATTTTTTACTCCTGCTTCTTTTATTAAAGAAACATTTCTAAATGATCAGACACCGTCTCTCTAACAGATCTAGAGAACGTTATTCATGTTTTAACTGTTTTTTAAAGCTGTATTTACCAGACTGGACAGATCCAGTTCAAGCATGCAGGCTATAAATAACGCAGCAGCCAGACTTCTTACTAAACGCAGAAATCAACCTGATATCATTCTGGTCCTATTCCCCTCCACTGACTCCAAGTCGGTTTTAAATTAGTTTTAAAGTGCTTGTTCTCGCTCACACAATACATTTTATTAACTTAAACTCCCTGCTGTTGTTTGTCTTCAATCCCAAACCCTGAACCTCCTGCTTGTTCCTCATATGAGATCAAAAACTAAGATAGCTTTGCCCTCAGTGGATCATTTTTGCTTATAATTTGGCTTTACTAACATTTTAAATGCTTTGAAAAACTGAAATCTAACTGGCTGCCTTCTTTGGCTTTTCAATGTTGATGGGGTAAAATCTTTAAAAGAAAAGTGAAAACTATACATAATGTGTGTTGTACATTTCACCGACACTTTTTCAATAACAAAAAGACCTTTGAAAGAAAGAAAGAAAAACTGGCTGAAAACTACTAAAGTGTGAATTTTAAGGCTCGGTGATCGATATTTACCAACATATGCAACCTCTCCACTTTTCAATAACGCTTTGAAAGCAAGACTTTTTTCTAAACAGCTTCTTTTATGTTAAAAACAAAATAACACATAAATACCCACATTATGGTGCAGTAAGTGTTGTTTTTTTTAGTACCTTGAGCTTAAACTCCAGCTGAGGCAGCACAGACAGCAGCAGATGGCTGTCTATGTTGTAAAGTTCCAAGATGAGATCAAACACGTGTTCAGACAGATCACTGACCGACGTCTTTCCCAGCATCAGCACCTGGTTGAAAAACTGTACAAGAAAAAAGAAAGTAAGTTAGTTTTAATGCGAGTTACTTGATATCAGAATATTTAGCTTCAAACTATCACAGTTAGTAAAAAAATAGGTCAAACTATCAACACGTTAAAGACGTTTTATATATTTAAAGGATTTCACAAGGAATTTTAATGACTGATGATTTTAAATGATTGACATTTTCAGAAATATGACATTTCCTTAATTTAACAAAGTAAACGACTGAATATTGCCCACTGTGGAATGCAGTCTAAAAAAACACAGCATCTTACATTGGTGATGTATGGTTCAATAGCTTGGGCGGTCCTCTTCAGCAGAGCTTTGGCCAAATCATAGGCCTGTTTGTTCAGATTCTAAACAGACAAAGAACAAAAACACAGATTTAAAAAAAAATCCAGAAAGATAAAGGTTAATATGCACCAGATAGATGAACACTTCTCAAAGAAAACAATAACTGCTTTACTTCTTAGCGCCTGCAGGGGTCTCACTGAGCTGCATGGTATGGAAAATTATACACATCTCATTCTGACAAGTTTAACTGCATGCAGGTTTTCCAAGGTCGGTGTTTATAAAATTATTATTATTTCTTTATAAATTAACCAAATATATCTTTATTCTGAAATGTCCCTCACCATCAACCTTTTTGTTTTTTTTTTAAACTAGAATCAAATTTCCACACATGTTCATTGGGGATTAAATTCACTGATTGATTCCCCTTTAAGGACTCAGAGGCTGGTCATCAAAGTGCTTCATAGGATGTAGAAAGGTGTATGAACGCAGGACAGAAGAGGAACTTTAGTGAAACAACTGTACATCTGCATTTTAAATTGATAGAGGTCAGGATATGGTAAAAACAAATCAAATTTGTTGAAAAAGAAAATATTTTCTCAGGAAGTAGGCTGTCAAAAACTGTTGTGTAAACCTGGGTGAACCTATATTAACTGTATTAGAAGGGGTGAGTTTCACACATTATTAATTAAAAAATGAGTTTATTTCAATGTTCTGAAAGCCATGCATCATCCAGCAAGTATTTTATAAGTGTCCTACTATAGTAATACAGCGTTTGTACAGCATTTGTTCTCTGTTGTGATTCTGAAAATTAAACGTGAGAAAAGTCTTCATCCTCCACATTTGTTCATCTGTTTTCTAAATCTGTGACAAAAACCATTGAAACTATGACAGGTCAGGAATTAGGAAGCTTATTCCAGCCACGAGAATTATCAACAACTATAATTGGTAATACTATGTTATGAAGTATAGTCAACATTGAATGAAAACATGTGGCATGAACCCATATTTGCTCCAGTATTTGATAAATGAAGCACCCTGTGTGATGCACACACCTTATGCGCCGGCACCAGGTTCACCAACACTGTGTCCAAAAGCTCCTGCGACACCGTGTCTCCCTCACAGATGATAGAGCTCATCAGGTCCACCATATGCATGTGCACTTTTTGGTTGTGGCCGTTGCTTTGAAGATAAGGCACAAAAGTTTAAATGCACTTCATACAAAAGCACCTTTGTTTGTCTCTTGTCGTCCATGTAACCTTCTTTTTTTTAGTGTAACTGGGTTTAAGTCAAGCTTTACCAACACTTTGCATGTTCAATCTGTAACTTCTTTGAAGCATTAAGATTTACTTCCTGAACAGCTTCTTAAAAAGTTAAATGACTGAAAAATCTCTGTTCACACAGATGCATACTTTGATTTTTAGCAGGAGGCAAAGCTTGTTTCTTTGATTTGTATCTCAGTGACTGGATTTCTTTTACCATGAACTTTTCTCCAACAGGTATCAGTTTCAACCACACACACACAAATGTGCAAGTGCTGCACTCACTTCTCCCGACTTCTAATAATATTACAAATGACATACAGTCTTTACATTTTTTTCGACTAAGCAGGGAAAAAATTTAATATTGACATTGAAAGACGCCTTTTTTCCTCTATTGGCAAAAGACCAGATTCTGTGCTGCAGAATTGAGCCCTCAAGGCTGTGTTCAGCAGAGTGAAATTGAGAGGGCTGTTTGGGTGGGTGGGGGGGCAGAGGGAAACGACTAGACTGCTGCAGCGCCGCTTAAAAATGGGGCAGCAGGATAAACAGCACACTATCCTAAAAGCCGTCCACGATGATGAAGATGACTTTTGATAAAGGACTTACTTTATAACCTGGAAGAGGGTTCTGTAGAGCTGGGTGAATATTTCATTGCTGTCCTCAAGCTCGAAGCAAATATTGTAAGATTTCACCCAAGCTATATTCTGGACAAAAAAAGAACAGAGATGATGTTGGTTACAGACGTTTTGACAAGGCTGAGATCTGTGGAAGGAGAGGGGGCAGAATAACGTGCCTCTTTAGTTTTTTTATTTCCAGATTCTTCTAGAGCCCAATTAGCCTCGAGTTTGTCTCCAGACATTTCAAATGTGAAACTAAACCTCACATGAAATTGACTGCAGACATTTCTGCTGAGGAAAGGTTTTAAAAATACAAACCCTGCAACCCATGAATGGATTATAGCTTGATAAATGAATGGAAGGATTACTAGTAAGGATACATTGTTTAAAAGAGGATACATTTTCAGAAATAAAATACATTCTGATGTAACAAATATATTTTCAAGACTACTTTTCAATAAAATAAATAAGTAAATAGGTTTTCTAGACTGCAGAGCAACAACTGCAGCAATATATGTTATTTCCAGGGGAAAACAGCCGTTTTCTTGTAGCTGACCTGGGTGAATAGCTTAGAGGCTAGGGATTATAATTTGCTTCAAATGTTTAAAAACAAGCACAAAAAACAAATATTAGCAGCTGAAAATGTTATCCATCTTAAACACTCTGCTTCATTAGGTTTATCGTTTTATAAATATGCGGCCTAAATTATTTTTGTTAATTTACCGTTTGAGACAAAAGTAACTGAGAGAAAGTGGCTAATTTCAAAAGAAAAAAAGCAGATGTAATATTAGTACTTTTAAATAAATTCGACCAGCAAAGAAGAACCACACACCTCCAGCAAATAGAAGTATCTGTTGAACTGAGCGCTTTTCGTGTCCTCCAGTCCTTTGAGTTGTCGTGTTATGAACATAAATATGTCCTAAAACACAGGGGGGGGGGGAGAGAACATTTAAGAGCAGCTTTGGAAAAAGAAGAAAAAAAAAAAAAAAAAAAAAAAAAAAAAAAAAAAAAAAAAAAAAAAAAAAAAAAAAACAGGCAGAAATGTGGAGGCACATGAAGAAAAAAAAAGATGCATAAAAGAAAACCTGGAAAACCCAAGTAAATAAAAGCAATCTTAAGTCTAAATATTGACTAACAGGTCATCCTCACACCTTGAGCTTATCTGGAGATGTATAAGGCGCCTCTGGAGCATAAATCCTAAATATATCTGCTAAACAGCAGGCCACCAGCAGCCGCACATCTTTGTCTGGATGTTTGAGAAAGAAGTCTGAGGCCAGGTGAAGGGCCAAGTTTAGATAAAGCTCCTTTTCCTCCTCAGAGTCTTGGTCCATGTCCATGAAGGTCTTCACTACCATCTGGGTTGAAGGTCAAATAGTACATGGAGAGAAAGCGGCAGAAAACATCATGATTACATTTGTGGAATAGATAAAACCCAAAAACATTTGGATAATTAGTTTTTGTGAAGGTTTACAAAAATTACATTGCATCAGTTTCTGTATTTAAAAGAGCTTTTCTTAGTTTAAGGAACATCAAACAGAGGAGCCATGAAACCAGAGCAAACAATGCAGCACTGACCTTGAGCCTGCGGACCATTTCCTCTTTGGAGATTTTGTCAGAAATCTCCTTGACCCCTGGGGGGTAGGTCACCTTCCCATCTGTGGCTCGAGCTTTAGAGTGAGCCATCCTCTTTAGCTCTACACTGCCTGGTGATGGAGAGAGACATGATTGTAATAAACTGGAGAAGAGCACCATAGGAGGTGAAACATCGTCCAAATTCTTCCCAAGAAAACAGCAATAAAGCACATGGTCATGGCTTTTCTATAGGCTTTCAGTGTCCAGTATAAAAAGGCTGGACTTTCTATTTGAGAACTAAAAACCATGTATTCCACATTTCCCTACCACAGGCTCTGGGATTCAAATATGTTGAATGGGTGATATATTATGTGGACATATTACTTAAACCAACTAAAACTTCTATTAAATTACGCTTTTTTTATTTATTTTTTTTTTTTGAGCTTTTTTACGGCACTAGTGGCTTGTTTTTCTGACAGTAGGTTGACAGGAAAGGGGGTATGAGAGAGGGGGGGAGACATG
>JAUZNJ010077596.1:0-24560 GCA_034780135.1 Jordanella pulchra
TTCCCATAGTCTTTGAAGGAGACACAGACCCTCAGCATCACACATCCTCCATTATACTTAAAAGTGTTTCTCTTGTTTCATCTCTTAAACAGGGAGATTTTGAAACTTCACTTTCCTCGCCTCCTAACTGTCTGTGGTGGAAAAATCTCCAAGTCTTTGTTATAGTTAAAGTTATTTTAAATGTTTTAGTTACTGGATACTAGATTAACCAGCTGCTTTCTTTGTCGTCATTTCAACTGACATAGAGAAGAAGTTTCTGTAGAGAAGGAGAAAAAATTGCACTAATGTGTATTTTTTTTTATCATCACCCAGGAAAATAAGAAGACATTTATTTTCTAATTTAACAAAGTTTGAAATACTAAAAAACAAAAGTAAACAGAGATTTGATGAAGTTTATTCTATAAGAATCAGTAGCGGTGAAAATAACTCTTAAAACATTTAGATTTTACTTTCCTCATAGAATAAATTTACCCCAATATTGGATTTTTTCAAACATTTTAGCTCACATTTATGCTGCTGCTGCAAATAGCCCTTATTAAGCATAAGACTTATTACCCATCTTTACCATTGGAATAAAGTCAGGAATAACAATGACATACTTGTATCTTTTGGCTCCGTGATGCAGGACCCCCCTCCATCAGTCCCAGGACATAGAGGCCCATATTGTACTCACTCCCCCCTCGGAGGCTGAAGCCAAAGCCTGAGGGGCCCCGATCAAGGTCCACACTGTAATACCTAGAGTCACGCTGGGTGACAAAGGTAGAGAGGGTGAAAATGAAGCGTGGTTTAAAACTCATAGAGTTACTGTGTGGAGGA
Source organism: Jordanella pulchra (assembly GCA_034780135.1). Classification (NCBI taxonomy): domain Eukaryota; kingdom Metazoa; phylum Chordata; class Actinopteri; order Cyprinodontiformes; family Cyprinodontidae; genus Jordanella; species Jordanella pulchra. The sequence goes on from JAUZNJ010077596.1 coordinate 817, forward strand.
TCCTAATTAAGGATTTCTTCTAACCTTTGGGCGTGACCTCTGACCCTTTCTGCTTCTGTGACCATGATCATGTTCGGCCGCCTCTATGTTGTTGGTGGAATCTGAAATGGATTAATATTTTGATTAGATTATTACCTGTGAGGAAAGTTGTATTTGTTGTTATTTTTAGGTGGGTCTCTATGTGTCTGTGTACACTCACAGGCGCTGGGCCGGGGAACGATGGTTAGACGCAGGGTGTTTCCTGCTCTGCGAAGAATCTGAGCGAGCTCTCGGTGAGGCAGAGTCACCACCGAACGGCCATCGACAGCCTCCAAACGATCTCCGGGCCTGATCTGGCCGCTTTTTGCTGCGGGACTGCCACGTCGGACAGTGACGAAGCGGTGAGGAAGAAGGGAGGCAGCTGAAACGAGAACAAAATGAATGACTCCAGCTATCCTAAATACTTTATTTTGTTTAAATACTCAGCTACATTTAATACTTGAAGTAGCAAAACCTTATATGGTGTGAAGGTATTTATTTTAATTACCTATTGCAGGAAGATTTATCCCCATAGTGCACATGCCTGATTTGCTAAAACAAGCAGTAATAAACCCTCGGATTGGTTTTTGGCTGGGTATACCCTATAAATTACTTCAGATAGCAGCTTTTACTTTACAAGTATCCTTTCTGTCTCCTTGCAACAGTCTCTCTGTTTTTCCATCTTTCTGTCCTACCGTACCTCACCTCTTACTGGCACACCAGCAACATTTTTTCCCCATTTTTAATTTGCCTTTCACCTCAAGAGCAGAGTCATGACCAGAAGCCTTCAAGCAGTATTGTTCTGTCCTGAATCTGTCAGACCACACCAGATTTGGGATTGCAAGGCGGAAGTTTCTACACGCTCATGAATCTTCATACTCCACTGTTCTACAATCTGCAAAATTGCAGGCTGTCTTCATTAGTATGCCACTTGTGCATAAAACTGACTCACTGCTACATTTTTTTTGAGTGTGTAGATAATTAAAGTGAGAGTTCAGCATTTCTTGTAGTGATACTCTGTTAAAAGATTATAAGCAGATCATATTTTATCTACAGCGAGTAATTCTTTTGGCATATTCATTTATTTTCAATCTGGATTAAATGAACCAGGAGGGTGAAGTGGGACCAAGACCAAGGTGGACTTTTAGCATCTGGAACAGTTCCAGCATAAATAATTTCATGGCTATTTACTCGGGTGAATTTTATGAACACTTAACCCATCATTAAGTTTTAATAAGAGCGTTATTTACACAGAACATAATGATCGATCACAATAGAGATTATCCCTGAGTGGAACATGCTTTTCTTGTCAGAGTAACAGAGTTTAAAAAATATAATGAATTCATGGAATGCTGTTTAAATGAATTGCATTGTCTCATTCTGACTTAAAAAGGCTTTCTATGTTCTGTACTTCACTGCATGTTTCACTCATATTGCACCTCCTCAAACTACCATTTCCTGTCAAAATAATTATTGGCCTCTTTGAATATCCCCACTAAACTGAAATATGAGAACAGCTTGAACGTTGTCACACGATGTTTGAGAGACAGGAGTTTTTTTTCTAAAAGAGTGATTGTCAGTTTTGAACCGGTTCCCTCCAGGACTAGCTGTTACTTTTGGCCTTTATAATCACATACCCTGCGTTTAAATCTAAAAAATCTTCCCCTGCAGGTATGATATTAACTGTACTAATTAAGATTTATTATGAATCTATAGTTCTAAAACTGCTGTACAGGTATCAGTGCTGGCTCTTGGGTTAAAAAACACTCAGGTATCAAACTTTTAAAGATAATAATATAGCTAATAATTGGAATCAGTAGCAAATAAGCTACAGATAAAAAAAAATTATATGTTTTTATAGTAGAAAAACTTCACCTTATGTGGGAAACACTCAGCATTCACCCCCCTTCCATCATCTGCAATGCTCACACTTTACTGAGCTGCAATAAATTCAACCCAATAAATTTGATAAATTAAACATGTTTGAGAAAGAGGTCAGGGAAAATATGCAACTTATTGGATTGTTTTCATTTACTAGTTTTAAAGTAAATAACAGGAAGGGGCCTTACGTTAGGTATCATCTACTCATTTCATATCCTCATTATGATGAAATTGCTCAGATTTAATCTAATCGCTGATCAGTGTAAGAGTTTGATGAGAAAAAATACTGAGCAACTGAGAATCAAATGTTCTCCCAATAATCTCCTTGAGCAGCTAAAAAGCTCCTTATAGTTTTTAGCTGGACGATGTTCCTCTGCTCAGATGTGGATTTTCTGGTCTTTTTTGTAGTATTTAACTGCTCAATAGTACCCACCCCCATCCCTGCATTGAGAGCAAGCTGCATTTTAGTGACAGCTGGACCCTCCAGAGTCCTGCCTGTGGCCTTACGTAACCTAGAATAAACATTTTTACCGCTCTCATTTAAGCCAAAATACAAAAACCCTCATTGCTGTCAGGACAGAAATAGCATGTCTGAATATACTTTAAAATGCTGGTTAACAGATTAGGCCTACAAAGACGGGGTGAACAATATGCCAAATAAGATAAAGTGCATGTCAGACAGGGATGATGATTCAGTTAAAAGGCAGCTCGGAGCCCAGAAACATCTCCAATCAGGGTGTAATCTGGGTGACCCAGGCAGAAACGGCAATCAGGTCAGATCAAAGCCAAACGCAGCTTTGGACATAGTCTTCTTATCATGCATAATACATCAACAAACAGATGAATAAACGCACACGGCACTATTGTGCACACACATATATCCACTGACTCACTTGCCGGGAGACTGGGACAAACACACTCGGTCACATATGTAGAAAATCTTTAACACTCAAATGAACACAGCTGCATGCAAATGCACAGTTTTTTATTTATATATATATATATATATATATATATATATATATAGATCCTGTGGGGTATTTCCTCACTTGGCTCTCCAAGTTCTCCTATCTAGATAAATCCCACTGTGGTACGTCCTGCAGTCAGCCTCTGACATGATGCCCCGATCACCATTAATGAAGGATACCAGCACCCCCTCTGCAGCCCAGATGAAGCTGCAGACGTCAACCGCCAAACATTGGTAGGTTCTTCGGAGCAAACATGACCCCAGAAAGTACTGCTAAATCCACTGCATGTCTCTTTCTTTGCAGCTCTCTCTACAGCCTCACTGTGACATGCAAAAGTCCCTTCTATAAATACCTACATCATTCCTTTAAAAAGAGGAACAACATTAACAGCATCAGACATTGACAACATTTGAACAACTTTCACACAGCTGGTACACGGGACAGAGCAAACTTCAGAACATGCAAACATGAAGTCAGAAGCAGAGCAAATTAGAATAATTACGTTTAGACTCCTTCACAGTTTTCAAAGCGGACTGTAGTCTCTCCAGCATGGCTCTTTGATTAGCTAATGCAACAAAAAGGAAAAGAAAAACAAAAACAAACAAAAAAAATCCTTTATTCCAGGTCTAGCAGCTTAGAAGCTCAGAGGTTCACTTGCAACAGGAGCTAAAACACAGACTGGCAGTCCCCCCTCTGTTGCTCCGCAGCGAGGGAAATGTTCGGTGTAGCATTTCCCTTGAGCATTCACAGGGTGGTGGAGAGAGCAGGGAAGTAAGAGGGAGGGGGAGAGAGGGAGAGTTTTAATCTTCTGAAAAACCAGACTGGACGCTTTTACTGCAGAGTGAAAAGGGGGGTAAGAGATGGAGAGTGGGCGGGAGCTCATAAGAAGAGCGGCGGTGAGTGAGAAAAAGATGGGACATAAGAAAAAAAAAGAGTGAAGGGGATAGAGGGTACCTCTCAACAGGACAAGATGAGATGGATGTTTAGCCGCATGACATGTATGTATTTATGTTGGACCATACAGCAGCTTTATCTGCATCCTAGTGGCAACCTGTACAAGTGAGGAGGGGAGGTACAAAGAAGGCTCACGTCTAATGGGGATGCTGCATTTCACCTGCAGTGGAAACATTAAACACCGTACTAATAGGTTTCCAGACACAACATAAACCGACTTCATTGCTCTCTTATGTTAAAAGAAAGCAGTTCTGCAGGACACAGTTTATTTATATGGCATCAGATGTTCACAGAAACTATCAATCCCGATGGTGAAACCAAACGGCTAATTTTTGGGTGCCTCTCGTTTTGCTATTCAGACGATATAATTCCATTTATCAATATAAAACCTTGGAGTCATAAACCTAATTGCATTTTATAAGGATGACAGTACTGCACAAAGTAATTTGTGACTCTGAGGTTGAGGTATCTATAAAAAATCTGTAAGGTATGATATTCCTGTCAGGGGTTGGTAGTCACCTTTTTCTGCAATTACAGCTACAAGGTAGCTCTACCAGCTTTAGCACATCTGCCAATGGAAAGTATATCTATATTATTGATTGATATACTCAGCAGGATCCAGTTTTGCAATCTTAAACTGGATCCTGTTAAAGATAAAGTATGAAAAATGTTTTTTTCCTCTCCTCACCCATTGCGATTGCTTTCTCTTGTTTTTCTATCTGCTAGGGCACCACCTTTTTTATGGCAGCAAGGCCTTGGACACCGCGTCCACCCCATCTCTATTTTCTGTGAACTGTCTATCTGTGTGTGTCGCCTACTCGGATGGGCTGTATCTGAACTGAATTACTTTTCGGGGATCAATAAAGTGTAATTGAATTGAGTTGATAAACAGCTCAGTTAGATTTGATGAAAAGTGTCCTAGAACATTCTATCAGATTTAGGTCTGGAGTTAGACTGCTCCTTATTCTAAGCCATTCCTTGTTGTCATGGCTGTAGGTTTAGGGTGGCTGTCAAGTTGGAATATGTACCGTCTTTTACAGCCTCCTAAAGGCTTTTTCTGAAACTACCCCGAATTTAGCCTGATTAGTCTTCTGATCAACGCTGATTAGCTTCCCTCCCCATTCTAACCAAAAAGTATACCTACAGCTTGATATCTGAGAAGATTCGCAGTCATCCATGCTATGGTCAAGCTTGGAAAGTTCAATTTAGGCAACTGGATGTGAAGTTTTCTAGAAGAAGGTCTTCTGACCACAGCTTGATGCTTTTTCCCACCATATTTCAGTGTGAGGAAGGTGTTTTCAGAATCTTGCACAGGTTGGTGTTTACTAAATGGGGACCTAAAGCTGCCGAAGATGCCAAGTTGACCAATGTTTGAATATATACTGCTGGTGGAGAACAACAATGTTCATGTCTGTGATCAGGCTAAAAAAAGGACTAAGTAAACACTATTAGGATGAATGTGTTGCTTATATTGCTTTATTTTAACAGAGGAAGATAAATTCACACATAAAGCATACCAAGGCACTGTTGCTAAACTTGAAACCTTTCTGAATTTTGACATATTGCTTGAATTCAGACATCCCACAATTAATAGATACAAAGCCTGAGATAAGACAATGGCAAATTGTCAACACAAGTGAAACTGGTCTGGTATAGTGATGAAACTGAATGCTTTAATGGGTCTTTTTGGAGACCAACCACTTCCAAACACTCCAGACTTTGAGAGGGTCCTTCTGTCTTTAACAAATGGCCTGAACCTCTTTTTACTCAAAAGTACTAGACAAAGGAGGGACTTACTGAGAAGCCAAGATAAAGAAGTGCTCTGACGTACCCAAGCCAGGAGATTTGTGAAAGACTATAGCCCTGATCTAGTTTAAGAATGCCAGTTTGAAAGATCTTTAAACTTAAAGCTCAGCTCTCTGAAAATGCAAGTTAAATCAAGGCGGGTAAATGCACCAGAAAGTGGAAATGATGCACTGTGACTCATTCAGTGGCTTGTAGCCATGCTAGCTGCTTTTAATGTCCAATTACCTAATGGTACTTCCTTCCACAAGGGCATCCAAATAAAATCTATCTCTTTGGGCAGGTAACCAAATGCTTGTGAGGACCAAAAAGGTCAGCTACTTCTACCAAAATATCTTCAAATTCTATTTTTAATGTTAAAAACATTTATGTGGATGATGCAAGTTTTTACCTCTTCCATTGACCAAGTCCTGAGAGGCGATCACAAACCCAAATCCCTCCCCCGGCTTCCTCTTCAGTTCCACTTCAATGCCTCTGAAACGACGTGTTCGTTCACCCTTTCGCTTCTCCAGACTTACTTCAGGCACAGACACACCACCACCAGCCTCATCTTCCAGGCCAATGTCTATCCAGTCTTTGGGCTCCATTGTCAGCGTCACTGGAATTGACTCCAAAAAACTGGTGCTTTGGATCAAAGAAGAACTTGTAAGGCGTGGGGAAGAATGGTTGCTTGTGGAAGTGCGGGGCACGGGCAGCGCCTCCGGGAGCAAAGACGCATTGTCCGAGTCAAGGGGAGGAGGAGGAGGACGTAGCAGAGGTGGAGGAAGTCTCCGAACAGAGCCCGGAGAAACAGATAAGTTATAGGTGCCTAACAAGAAGAGAGAAAAGGAAGTAATCCATCCACTATGTATTAAAGTTATGAAATAGCAGACTCCAAGGCGGCTTTAAATATCTTACCTCCTCTGTAAACCAGCAGAATAACTTCTCCCTGTTTTGTGTGCTCCTGTAGGATTGTTTGTATCTGTAAAAAAGGAAATGTTTAAGTTACTTTTAGATTAATTCTAATCAAGTTGCAAACTGTCTTGAACAGAGATGTAAAAATTGAAACACATTGTCAGCCCCAGTTTTAAGAGTTCAAATCATCTGTTTCTTTATTACCTGCAAAGGGCTGAGACTCTGGACATCAGCTCCATTGATCTTGACAACAACATCCCCTGGTTGTAAGGAGTTACACTGCTTTCTATCCCAGACTCTCTCCACTACAGTTAACCTGCCACCAGAACCACCAGCTGTCAGGCTGAACCCAAGACCCTGGTCTCCTTCAATCTGTGCCAAGGCCACTGGAACAACTTCCCCTCCACTGAATCCCCCAAACCCACTACCCACACTCAAAGCACCAGGAGAGGAAACGTTGCTGGGGCTGGCAGTAGGGCTGGTGTTGCCATGAAAACCATTGACAACGTGGTGGTGGGGGCTTTCTCTAGTGGGAGGTGGCCTGAGAAGGGAGGTCTGTGGTCTAAAAAGTTGGGAATGAGCACTACGTTGACCACCAGGGGAAGAGGAAGGTCTTCGTGGTGACTCTGGGAGTGGCAGCCGAGTCCCTGGCATTGTGCATGTTGACAGGTCACTTTCAGACGACTTTGAATTCCCATAACGTAAATGATGTTGTGGTGTTGCAAGGGAGTTGTTGTTGTGATTTCGGATCATTGATGCCCTGATGGAAAAGTGAAGCAGATAAAGTCAACACTGAACTAATACCTGCACCTGAAAACGGGAAGTTGAAGTTTTTACCTGTGTGAACCCACTGCAGACACAACCTCACTGTCGCTCTGACTGGCCAGAGTCGGGTCCAGTGACTGCAGCCTGGCTAAACTCCTGTGTGACCGAGGTGGCCGAACCGGGGAGAATGGAGCTGCATTGCTCACACTACATCGTCTGTATGGTGGAGGCAGCCTAGAAGCGTAAGATGTGGCATTTCCGTTGGCATCAAGAGTCACGCCATGTTCCACATAGCCTCTGTCATTGTTGAATCCGTTAAAATGCTGGCTCTGCGGCGAAGGTGTTGAAAGGCGAGGTAGTTGGTGCAGGGGTTGTGGCTGGGTAGTTGTGGGTATTACATTGTGATCCTCACTGTCAAGCGATCTTGGTGAGGGATGCTTGGGACGACCATCAGGGTTGTAGAGCATTGGATAACCTCTTCTCACCTCTATGTCTATGCTATGGCCCACAGGCACTGCTTTGAGCATCTCTACAGCCTCTTTATGAGACATTCCCAAAACACAAGTATCGTTGATGTACACCAGTATGTCCGCTAATAAAACCAAAACAAAACAGGGACATAGATATTAATATTAAACATACATTTTGTTTTTATTTTATATAGTTTGGGAAATTTTGCAAACTTTATCATTAATATCCTTAAAGCACTTTGAAACAATGGTCTATTTCTCCTGAACTGTCTGATGTATACCAGCTTACCTTCTAGATGTAAAAAAGACAGTAAACAAGTTGTTTATGATCAAAAACGTCCCAGGGGACGAATGCAAGAGGAAATTAAATGCCATTTCAAGTGAGAACTAGTGTGGATGTCAGAAATAAACCAATGGAACTACCCAGAACACTTAAGCTGAAGTCCTGAGTCAAGATATTCTACTTCCTGAATGCTCCATTGGTCACATTTTTAACTGTAGCATAAAACTAAACCACCTGCTGGCAGATGCAGACTTTTCACTGTAAAGCAATTGCTTGTTGGCTATTATAGCTGGATTAAGCATGTAATCTGTATATAACCTTGCCATTTTTAACAATATACTTTTTTTAATACTGAATAAAAGTAATGCCATTAACTCACATTTAGTTCCAGGTTATGGCAGACAGGTACAAAGACATTTCTCCATGTCTCTGTGTGTTTGCTTTTAAAATTCAGTCTGTGCTGCTGTGTGCTTGTGAACAAATCCAGAAAAGTAATCTGCCTAAAGCAGCCTAGTTAACAGATATGAAGCATCAGCCTCTGCAGAAACAGGCTGTGCTTTAGCTTCCTGGGGTGGTAATAGCTGCCTGTGTGAGAATTTGCGTGACTTTCTGTAAATAGGATGTGCACCACTATATTTGCAAATGTTATGATAGCAAGATTAAGAGGTGTTAGTCACAAGGATTAAGGGGTTTTTATCTACACAAGTGGTTTTCAAACTCTGTCCTCAGGACCCCGCTGTCCTGCATGTTTTAGATGTGTCTCTGCTACAGCAACCTTGCATTAAATGATTGCATTCCCTCCTAGAGACCGGGACATAAATACCTAAAACATGCAGGTCTCTGGGACTGAGTTGGAAAACCACTGATCAACTCAGCTCTTGTATATTAAAAAAATGTGGAGCTACATGTGTGCAGATGTGTTTTAAACACATTGTTTGTTCAAACAGAGTAAAACATTTGTATGACTTAATATTTATAAGGTGTAGTTCTGCAGATATACCTTACAAAACACTATCTTTCCTAAATGTTTTAGGTGCTTTCAGAGAAACAACACTCTCAGAGTTGATAATGTTAGTGAGTAAGGAAAGCTGGAAGCTATGTTCATTATCATCGAGGTGTTATAAAAGAAGAGGCTAATTAAAGGAAACTGTAGTTTTTACAACATATCAAGATTTGTCTGTAGTTTGTGCAGACTGCAAAAGAGTGAGAAAGCAAGACCTTTAACAGACATGAGGAAAACTGACTGGTGTACCATAAGGATTTTCTTTTTTACCCTTTTTAACCCTCTATCTCTGACTGTAATGACTTTCATTAACTCAAATATCAGCTTTATAGAAATCTCAGGAATAAGTACGGCTCAGTGTCTTCTAAAAAAAACATCACATTAAGGTAAATGTCACATCTGTGCTAATCAATTGTTGTTGGGTTTTTTTTTACCTGTCTTAAGAGTGGAAGGACCACTTGCTGTCACACTGTAGACTTGCAGAAACTCTCTTGGCCTGCTGCCTCCAACTATATTGAAACCAAAGCCTCTTGAGCCCTTGATCAAGTGTGCATGGATGGGGAAACCCCTGAGGTCCTCAGGCTGGTCTGTGAACCCTGGCGATCACCAGTGTAAGGAGAGAAAAACACAGAGAGGTGGAGAAATGACTGACGATAGAGACGTCAGGATAACAGCTTGTCACCGGACCGAAAAAAGAAAGTGAAAACAGTCCAAGGTTTTTATACACAGCCTAATGCTTAGAAGTGGCAAGTTAGAAAGGGAGAAAAATGGAGTTTAACGCTGTGAACCAATCCACCAGATGGCTTTTAACAAAATGCTAAACAACTCAAAGCATATGGCAGAGAGATTGCTTTAAAAGCAGAGTCCATTACTGAGTATCTGCTAAGTTAAATTTGGCATTATAATCCATATGCTTGACCATGCTCTGCAGAGATTTGTAGGTCATCTTTTTAAAACTTTTATATATTAGTGTATCAGGAAATCTGTAGGTTTAGATTGTGCAAATTTCTCAGGTTGCCCTCTTATATGAAAGCACATGTTTTGTCTACTTTCAGATATGCATGATATTAAAGCAAAATAGAGTTGAATTCACTAAAATCCCTCTAACGTGCAGATGGCAGTGATCAAAACGATACAATATTGCCGTCTGCTGGTTAAATAAGGGCACTACACCTGACTGAGAAAATGTAACCAAAGCAATGCACTTGGAGTTTTTCCTGTTCATGATGCTGTGATCACAGATAGACATCCTAAATTTGTTTCTTTCGTTTTTTTTTTTCAAATAGCAGATTATGATGCCCATCACATGTTCTCCCCATGTTGACCCTGCCAGCCTGTGCAGCACGTCTGGCCCGTCTCCAGCAGCTCAGAGCTTTCGGCGTTAATCACTTGCATGCCTCTGTTAGGCCAAAAGCTCATTTTATCTTGTTCAATCTCATTTGACTCTAACAAGCCTGTGACTTCCGAGCATGACAAATTTGTAGCTTAATTTAGCATTTTTAACTGTTAAATATGTTGCTTCTATGCTGATAATTTTGAGAGAGACAGAGAAAAAGAGAGACAGGAAAGAAAAACAAAGAGGCTCACATTCATTTTTGTAGTAGGTCTCTCTGCTTGAGGGGCGAGGACCCAGCCAGCTGGTCCTCCTAGGGCTGCGCCTTCGATAGATAAAGAGGCAGAGGATAAATTACAGTTTTAAGGAAATTTATATAAAATTACAAAAACAGCATTTATCCGGGCAGAAAACCAGCGGATCAACATCAGTCTCCAGCAGTCATTGGGAAAGATGTGGGCACACCCTGGAAAGGTTACCAGTCCCTTATTAACCAACACAGAGAAACCCACTAATGATTTAGACACACCAGTTAACTAACAGTACAACAGAGAATATGCTAACTCAATACAGAAAGACCCCTGGGAAATGAAACCAGGACCTTCTAGATGCAAATGGGAAAGTTGCTTCCAACTGTGTCACAATGCAACTCTTTATGAAATCAGATAATTACTTTTTCTTAAAAATAAAAATGCACCTTAAATTTTCCTTTCAATAAATAACTTTCTCGATACATGACCCAAAAAAGATGTAATAGGACGACAATCAAAGTGCTCAACAGTGAAAGTGGAGGAAAGTAGACTTAAAGGTCGCTTTAAAAATGTTTTCAACTCCCTCTATGTCTTTTATGGATTTTATCCAAGTTAAATGTCCTTAAAAATGATTTGAATGACTTTCAAAGAAGAGGAGAAGAACTAGTCTGCTGCATGTTTCTCTCAGATGGTCAAGCTCCCCACTCTACCTCTCAGGCTCAGACCCCTTTCAGAAAATCCCATTATTAATATGTTTTTCATATTTGCTTCTATTTTTATTTTCAGTTGAATTACCGATTCACTGATCATTTTATTCAATCATTTATTTTTACTGCGGCTATTGGTGGGGAATTTAAAAAGATAAGAATTACCTTTAAATCCACAAGAACACAATATCTTCCTTTCTAGACGTCTAAATATCTTAGATAACGTATCAACTCTTTATACAGTTGAAATACAACATTATTTTGTGATTGAAATATAATTGTTTAAAACCTTTTTCCATTTACTTTAATGTTAAGAAACTGAAACCAGGGTACTGTCTACTCTAATGTTAAGCAAAGCAATATCAGATAACAGCACTACCTCCAGCTAACAGCTGGTTAGCACGCTACTAGAAAAGCACATCTAAACACCAACTACTTGAACTTACTTGGTTTTAAGAATTTTAGAGAGTAAAACAGACACTAAAATGCAGCCACTTTTTCCTTCATGATTCACCCAAGGCTCCGCTGGATCAGCCAAATGGTCCATGGTTTTTAACCGGCTTGCATAAACATGGAACTAGAAGAGAGGAACGAGGCTATGCTTCCAATGAGCAGGATAACAATAACATTTTGGGAAGTATGAGATAAACATTTCAAGAAGATATCAGATCTGAAGGGATGCATGGATCAGAAGTTAATGTTTGGTTAAAATTGGATTTCCATTTTGGCTTAGGCATCAAGTTTTCATGATAAATAAATTAAACAGGGTGGAAATGTAAAACGGAATTATACAAACAAATAAGAGGGCATTTCTTTGTAAATTATACTTTCAAAAAGGGAACAGACTTATTAAAGAAAACATTGATGTGACATTCCTACATTACACATTTAATACCGCTTGTGTCTCAGTGACTGGAAACATGGAAAAATGCACAGTCCTGGTGGGTTAATCATGTTACTTCACTGTTTTTTTCAGGATTCCATTATTAATCGTGTTAACACTGTGCTACCATCTCCTCTGCGTCAGAGTGTGGTTTTAGGGAATTTTTTTTTTCCATGGTTGAACATATTTAGCCCTTTCCTTTTGAAATATTCTGTCCCAGTTGACCTGTGTTAGAATTACTTCACACATGGCCTCATCTAATTCTACCTTTGGGTTGATACTCCTCAGTTTTACTTTTCTGTACCATGTTATCTATATTTTTAGCGTCTCCTGTTTGTGTTGCCTTTGGGTAGATTTAGGTTTGTTAGCTGATCTGGTTTCCACCTTCTGACCCCCCTTCTCTGAATAAATCATTACATTTGTGGACCTTAGAGAGATAATTAGACAGAATTACATTTTCATTCTGCACGACTTAATAATGACTCAGTTTTAGTGAAGTAGCACAAATTTACATTGTAAGTTTTGGAATTAGACCCTTCAGGGCATCTTTAGCCAGATAGTTATATGCTTTTTGACATCGTTGTTGTACATTTTGGGCACAAAAAGCATATTTCTTTGGATTATGAATGTTTTTTTTTAATTTGGTCATTCTAAAAGAATGTGCAGAAAACACATGCAATCAAATCAGTGCTTTGAACTGTAAACCTAATGTTGTTTTAGTTAGGTTAAATTAATGAAATAATTAGGTTGCTCTTTCATAAATACAGAGGTGGGTAGTAAATAGTTACTTTTACTTCAGTAAATTTTGGAAAATAATGCACTTTTTGGAGCAGTTGGACTTTACTTAAGGGGTCTGGTTTGTAACGTCCTACCATCACAAGCGTAAATGTTTTTATTTAAACTCTACTGAGACATTTTGTCTTGAACTGGGGTTTATTCAGATTAGTCTAAACTTAAAGTGTTTACCAACAAGCATTCTATGTAGGTCAGATCTAAAACAAAGGGCAGTTATACAGAAAGGGACTTGATGCCCTCTGTTAGGTATGAAGGAGATTCTATGATGCTGTGGGCACGTTTCTCTTCCAAAAATCATGTTGACCTGGTTAGAGAGGAGGGGGTTATAAAATCTTTGGAATGTCATTGACCCTTGAAATAAAATCCACTAATAAATTGTAAACGGGTCAACTTTCTTCAGTGGCCATCTAGGACCCCTGACCAAGATCCCATTAAAAACAATACACTGTTAAGGAAAAGGATCATAAATCACTTGTTAAGCAAAGGATGGTGTTTCCTATTCGTGTTACTCTTTAGATCATTCCTTAATCAGAATAAATATGCATTTAAATATAAAAGGGGAAAAAACACTTTTTAAACTTTGCCAGATTTGTTTGGTGAACACTCACTCTATGTAAAGTGGTTCTCCAGGGTCACTGAAGGCCTGTTCCCAGTGATCATGCATCATGCCTCTGATTCTGGCACCTCTTCTGCTGCTGATGATCCCATTCTCTATGCCATGACCCTCACCTCCGCTGCTGGACGCCCGGGGCCGACCAGGGGACCGGTGCCCAATAGGAATGCCTACTCCTGCAGAGCCTCCTGTAGGGATGGAAGCAAAAACATGAACTTAAGCAATGACACATCCAACAGACATGAGGAGTGAAAAGTTTCTGTGCAAGCAAAACATATTGATGCTTGCTCTGACAACTCATGAAGCGTCAGCATCTATGCCATCTCTGTCCGCCCACTGAGGAGCAAGGCTGTGTGGCCATGCATGTCACACAACAAGCAGAATAAAAATCAGCATATATTCTTTTTTTCCTCAGCTGTCCTTGTAGCTGTCCTTCAGCTTTCAGCTCCAACACGGATCTGAGAGATCTCGGACACTGGGGGCGCCCGAAGTCCTGCTGCACATGACAAGTACTGCCGAGCAATCCACCCACAAAGTTACACTTCAAAAGATGACTCAGCAGAGGTCAGAGTGTTGGATGACTCTCGCCTCAGACTCCATTCTGCCCCCATCCTGCATTCACCCCCACTGGTTCCGACTGCCGGCCGAGCCTACCTAACTGTTTGGAGCACTATCCTTCTTTATAATTATCTGGATGTCTGCCTGTCTGCATTTTTCTCCACCCACCTCAGGTCCCTCTCTCTTTTTCCTTCTGCAGCACCCTGGCATCTTGCCTCAAACCTGCACTCGACACCCCCCCCACCCCCTATCCGAAAACCACCTCCCTTTGTTGTTCCTTATGTTTCGAGTCCATATACATTTCTTTCTCACCTACTGTTTAAATCTTTAAATCTTGCCTAACCAGTGGATTAAACTACAGTCACATGTAAACATGTTGCTTCAAATTTCTCATATTCCGGCATCTGACTACAATATTAGAGTGATCAGTTTCTATGGGATCTAGTGGCACAATGTGCAACACAAGTGATCTTGCAACCCTATTATTGTCCTTTAGGGCCTCCCTAGTGTGATTGTTTTAAATACAACTTATAAACCAAATAATCTAGCCATCGTAACTATAAAGATCTTTGTATGGGAGTTGAAACAAGACAATAGGTCCAGCTACTTTCTGTTTGAGGACAGTCACTGAGTGCATGACAGGGACACCAAGACGTTTTTTATTATGTCTAGTTTTATTTTTACTGGGTTTCATGCTGGGAAGTGAATGCCTCCTCCAGCCTAAAGTATTTTAAACTTTCTAAGAGATTTCTTTCCATGGTTGTCATGAATTTCCTACAATTTTCCCTTAAACTCTTAACAGGCTTTTCAGTCGATGCTAAACAGAACTATCAACACAGCATGATGCTACCACCACCATGCTTCAACATGCTGACGGTGTGTTTAGGGTGAGGTAGGATGTGTCAGCTTTTCACTGGCACTAAAGGCCTGATCTTCAGTTGGTTCACGTGTCTTAAAACAGATGCTAATATGTTTGTACGCAGAGCAGATCTTGAGAGAAGGTTCAAAGTGATTTAGGTTTGCAATTCAGCAGAGAGCGTGTGTAAACATTTTTTCGCATGTTTGCCTTCATTTACATTCTAATGACCAAACCACTCAAATACAAAAGCAGAATATATAATTAAAACAAATCAAAAAATAATGACTAAAGTAAGATATTATGGCATGTTTATAGGCAAGTTTATTTGTATAGAACAATTCAGTACATGGATAAAGTGCTTTACATGAAATAGACAATAGAATAGAAGAAAAATAAAAGCAGAATAAAAGCAAATAAACATTAAAACCATGCATAAAACAGATAAAACAACATCAAACTAAAAATACCTCAGTTAACAGTTTACCTTCAACAGTCAAAGGCAGCTCTAAACAAGTAGCTTTTTAACTTTTACCTAAAAGAACTCGGGCTTTTAGCTCTTTTACTGTCTTCTGGGAGTTTTTTCCAGATAAGTGGAGCATAGGAACTAAACGCTGCTTCTCCATGTTTGGTTCTAGGCATACAATGTTCAGTGATTTATAGACTAACAGAAGGATAGTCAAGTCTATTCTCTGAGCTACAGGGAGCCAGTGTAAGGACTTTATAACAGGGCTGAACACGGGCAGCAGTGTTTATAGAAAATAAAATACTTGAAGAGACGTGTTTGTGTTGTTATATATTTGATACATTTTGAGGCCTATTTTCTGGAAAAAATAGCAAATTGTGGGAACCGACGCCTGGACCCCATGAGAGGGATTAGTGTTTTAGGGTCACGTTAATAGACTTTAGGTTGGGCTTCAGGTTAGTTATGAACTCATTATGGTTAGTTTAGGGATCGTGGTCACGGTTAGACTGTAAAAATGGGTTATAAATGAATGGCCCTGTAAAGAAAGAGATGTTTTATTACTTTCCTCTGTCTCCATGGCTTTGAACCTCTTCCTCTTTTTACAAGTCTCAAACTGCCTGTAAAACACACAATCTGATCGTTTTATTGAGTAGAACCAAATCGGTTCTACTCACATTTGCTCACATTTCTTTGTAGATCATCTCCAACATTCACTTATTGCATCTACTAAAATAATAATTGTACATGTAACTTAGTTTCTCTTTTTTGAAATTTGTGAAGATCAGACCCTAAGAGTTTGCATTAAGACCTGGTAACTGGCGTTTTTCTTCTGTTATTTTGTTCTATATATCTTCAGGCTGAACAGGTTAAATATTGGGCAGCACCCCCAACCCTGTTTGATGGTAATATCTTTATCAGCACCCCTCTACTAGCTGTTAAAATCTTGGTTTATATAATAAGACCTTTTGACCCCGTGCTTAAAAAGTTCAAACACCCCAGTGCGTTTCTGATCTACCACAGATTTTCACATCCTGTCAAAGTTTTCTGGCTGTTTTTCTTTCCTGTTAGGAAAATTAAATCGGGTGAATTTAAATCGGCTGTATTCAAATACATCTACAGTAGATCCTCACCACAGGCCTTTGCTATGTTTCTTACCCTGCTTACCATTTTTATTATCATTATTTTTATGCCTTCCTATCTGCTTAGTTTTGCTTGTTTTATGGTTCCTAAGACCAAACAACCTTCTTTTGGACAGGATCCAAGAATCAATAAGGCCACAGCTCCACTGAGAGTTTTCAGCATACCAATCGTCCTAATGATTGATTAATTTGGGGATCAGAGACCCAAGCTATAGATAAAGGGACACTGGAAACTGTGCAGAGCTTACTGATATTTTTTTCATTAATCTAGCTTTGAACATAAAAATACAACTTATTGACTTTTGCTAAATGAAGAACTCATTTACTCCTTTGTTCTTCACACTTATATTAATGGTGTAAGTTAGCTTAGCAGCACTTGCCTAAGTCGTCCTCGCTGTTTATGCCTTCGTCTACAGCCTTTTCCAGGTTGCTGAGGGATTTGCTGCGTGTGCGGAAGTTTCTCAGCAGATTACGGTGTTCCTGGTAGGTGATGGGGGGACTCTCTGGACCTATGTGAACAGGCCGAGGTGTCCCGTAGTAATTCCCTAAAATAAATAAGAAAAGAACAAGGAAAAATTACTTTAATGCAAGCAAATAAAACAGTGATTATATACATACATATATATACATATATATATATATCTATATATATATATAGATACGTATATATATATATATATATATATTTATATATATAGATATATATATATATATACATATACATACAACGCTTTGGAGGATGTACATTTATTTGGAACAGAGGTTCACAAATCACAGCTACTGTAATGTTGTAAATCAAGTCTGCTTAAGACATAAATCAAGTCTGCTTAAGACATAAAGGACTGGCATAACACATACTGTAAAATAACATCATTTCTTTCAGCATTGTTTGAATCAATCAGACATTACAGTCATATGCAATTGTGTACATTTACAGAATAGGTTACCCGTGGCTCTATGTACTTTATGTATCTCCTGGGAACATGCACTGTTTTTGTTAAAGCCATCTGCTCCCGCTTCTAAAAACAAAATGACATTATACCTTCCTCCCATTTGGCTTGTTGGGATACAAATGGGCTGAGGGGGAGATATTAGATTTGAGAACTAAACAGCAAGGTCACCAGCCATCACCATTTACTGCGTATTCTGCATGCTGGAGCCTGCAGAGCACTGCTAATACTGCTGACACTGATAGCACTGTGCATGTCAATGTCAGATGTGAGGCAGGTGAGGATGACATTTATTGGTCCTATTAAAGGCATAAATTATGGATGCTAATGTATGGAGGCTTTTTAATCAAAAGGTAAGACTCTGATCCCTGTAGGACGATGGAAACATAAGCTTAACGGCACCTGATGTCAGAAATATCCACTTAGAAATCGATCTTTTTAACTACGCAGCAAGTTCTTTTTAGTGAAAATATGTAAATAAAAAAATCAGAACTTACTACATTTTATAAATCAAACTAAATGTTTATCTGTGTGGATAATTCTCAAGCCATTAATACATGATGTGATAGATGAGGATAATGTAGAGGGGATGGATCTGGTTAATTGTTTTTTGGGCAACATCATTCTGCTGATTGACTGATAAATCCATCTCATATATTTTGGATGCATTTTTTTTTTTTGTTGAAGTCTCATTAAATTTGTTAATTGTAATGAATTATTTCACTTATGTTATACAAGCGTATATTTGGATGAATGATAGCATACTCCAACACCAAGACAAAACTTAAATGCAAACAAAAAAAGAAAAAGATTAACAAGCTATTATTTCTATATGGACTTACCAGTGTTGCTTCATTTATTTCATTGTTTTTTGTTCTGTTTTTTGTTTTCGTTTCTCTCGATCAATACCTAGAATGTTTTTTAAGGTCAGGCTGTTTGCTGTTGACACTGCATTACGACAATTGGCTCCATCTTCTGACATCACATCAAATAGGGAAAGGAAACAGGGAGAATGACGTCTTTGTTGCTGTAAAGCAGTCATGTAGTTATTTAACAGGTTAAGGGTGAGATCTTTAAAGTCTGTTGCTGACTGACTGAGGAGGGAATCAGCTGAAAGCAAAGAGTCGTTAAAATAAAATAAATGTTTTTTTAACGCAAGTCACTCAACGCAACTTGCTGTATTTTGATCATTTTCAAAATAAAACATCTAAAAGTAGTACAATTTGAGAAAAGGAAACTTAAAGAAAAGGTATATGTGCAAAGAAACATTTATAAAGTCTTTTGATAAATAAAAAATACTTTAAAAGTGCTCAATAATAATAATTTACATTCTAAAATGCTTACATTTCTTTTTTTCCTGTTCTTCCTGCTTGCAATATTGCTCACCAACACACAATTGTGACATGCGGTTTAGATGGCTTACTTTGGAGGCTAAAATTAACATGTGTACTGAACTGTAAAAAAGTGCAACATTAAATCAAAATCAATACCAAAAATTGAATAGAATACATTTCCTGTAACTCTATCTGTGCAGAGTGCATGTTGGTAACCAACGCAGCGCTATGTGTTGTCAGTAAACAGCAGCTGTAATGCTATAGGGGCACACTAACCTAACAAGAAATCAGCTGAACTTGGTAATGATGAAAACGTTACTGCAAAATACAAGAAGATTTTGTCTGATCCTATTTAGTCCTACCTAAATTTTCAGCTGAATGTTGCTTTTTTAATTTAAAAGAGGTTTTAGTAAAAGATCTGGAAAAATACATTTTATTTTCTTGCCTACAGTTTGATATACTTGGATTATATTTGCTTTGCATCTGAATCCTCATATTCTTTTAAGAAAATCTAGCAAAACAAAACAAGAAATCTAATATTTTACCCTCACCTTTGAATTTTCCACTCTCAAGCAGCGCTCCAGACTCTTCCAAAGAGAAAAACTCTTCCACTGAGACAAAGTTGTAGTCTACCCCTGATATTTCCCCATCTCTAGGATGTCTGGTTGTACCTGTGATAAAAAGGACATGATGTCAGACTTCAGAGAGATGAAGCTACATATAAAGTCAGCTGTGACACGGGTGATGTATGGGTTAATCAAAACCCTCTCCTCCAATCAAGCGTCATCAATCTGAGCTCAGTGTTCAGACAAACTGCGGATCAGCAAACTATAAATAATCAAGCGATGCAAAATATAAAAATCACACTCAGACAAAACTTGCATATTTTAGATTCAGTGTTTTATTAAGCCAACAGAGGAACCACGATCAAACCAACCATTGGCCCTTTGAATGATAATAGCAGGCATTTACCAAGGCTTCTTTATTATGAAAAGATCAATAAGAAGTGGATCAAATATTAATGAGACACTGGGAAAGTCTTAAAGTGTTTCTGCCACCTTTGCGAAGGTGGAGCACTTAGATGATCAACGATCTGTCATCATAATTAATTCACATCGACCTTGGCCTGGAAGAAAGCAGAGAGGTTGAAGCATCCTGTACAATACAGGATCGCATTGTTGCTTTATTACAACTCACACTGCAGATTTCGACATGGCTGTATGCAAGCAGAAGCATGCAGTGTGAAATATATCACTTTTTTATGTTTCCCATTAAGCTACTGGAGTCGATTTAATTTGCAAATTGGAGCGAAGAGCACCCATTCTGACCTTGAAGCATGTCCTATCTTTCCTTCAGACGGAATCACTCCAAAGTAAAGACAAATCTCCGTCCTTTCCTCCGGAGGACCACATGTGATGTCTGTGTGTGTGTGTTTGGGGGGCAAGGAGGATGAAGTCACACCCAGCTACCCTATAAAACCTGTGATTAATGCATTGCTGTCCTGGGAGCAGCTCTCACAGCCACAATGACACAAGCAGGACTGCAGTGAGCATGCTCCCACACACAGACACACACTTAAGACTGGAAACAAGTAAAATGAGGGAATTCACACACTGCGGCCGACTCTCACAGGTAGTCACACAAAACCCCAGACAGCTCCTCCATCAACCTGCCCTGTACACTCTGCAGCACAAAGTGTGTTTACTTTGCAATCAGTTCTGGCTGCCTGCCATCTGTTCTTCTACCAGCGGTTCATACTAGTCTGTGTCTCACTAAAATCTGTAAATCTGTCCACTGCTTTGATTTTATGAAAGTAAATTTCAGAAACAAAGTGCTGCACATTAATAAAACAAGAAAGGAAAGCACATTGCAGTGGCAAAGTAGGAGTAAAGAAATAGTACAAGTGAGTATCAAAGGCAGTGAAACATAATTAAAGTGATAAAATAATGATAAAATGAATGATAAAATGTTTAATCATAAAATGATTATTGGGGTAAAGAAAGTTGGACAACAAACTTAACCTAATAATGTTTAAATAGCAAAACCAAAGGCAACTCTAAACATATTGAAAATTGAACTTAGCTAAGTTAAAAAAAAAATTAAAATTCAGCACTTTTACCTCTTGCTTGAGTTTTTATTTCCAAATAAGTAGAGAACTAAAAGCTTATGCTTAATCTTAAACTTATGTATGATGCCGGTTGGCTAAATTCACCTGCATGATTTACTGTTATTTTTAACAAAGAAGAATTCCTGGAAGTACAGCCTTACTGGGGAATTTCTGGAATAGTGCAACAACTGCTGACTTTCAAAGTCACAATTTAGCCCCAAAAGCATTGTTTTTAAGTGTTAGACATACTTTGTGGCCAGTTGAAACCCTGTAAATATGCAAAAATATCAAGTTCTTAAAAATCAATTTTCCCTGTTTGTTGTTTTGTTATAAACCTTAAAAAAAATCACATCTTTATAAATCTATTACAGTTCAATGTCTTGACTAACATTTCTCCCCCGACAAACCACGATGGCGTAGTTCACATATGAACTCTTTTTACTTAACTAAATCATCGCTAATTAATAGTAAACATTTTTATTTGATAATTAAATTCCCAATTGCATAAAACATCACCTTATAGTTACCTTGCTTCATTATTAGTTGATGCAATAACTTTTGATAACTGGTTACTGTTTCTGGTAACGTTCCCAAGACTGCTTGGTACAAGGGTGCAGATTCACTTCTTGCAGAATAACAACTCTAAACATACAATCAGCGTAATGATGAAATGGTTTACATAGAAAGGCTAAGTCAAAGTGCAGGCATAATACTCTGGTAAGTAAAGAAGCACCGATCCTGTTGTTTCCGATCCAATCCGGTACCAAATCCTGGGCTGAGCGTATCGGTTGATATCCGATATCGATCCGATTCAACTATTGAATGAACGAACCATGTATCTTGCCATGTGAGGTAAAGCTTGACATAAACTTTATTAAAAAAGGTTACAAATAAACACAAATATGAATTTACTTTATATTGTTTATGAAAAAATAAGCAGCAAAAAGAAAGAAATAGCTAATTGTAAATTGGATCTAGGTAAATATTCGACATCGGGGCTGATAACTGATCTATGTGTCGGATCAGTGAATCTCCAGGGTTAAAACTTAAAAAACAGAGGTGCTCCATTTAATCTAAGTGAGGTGGAGCTTTATTTTAAGCAAAACCTGGTAAAAACTGCAGGTTGTAGACATTTGAAGAGTTACTGACTCTGGGAGGCTGAATACTAATGCATGTCACATTTATCAGCTGCCTTTATAAAACAAATGCTGAAAACCACGTCCTTTTCCTTCATCTTTACAACTATGTGTTCCTTTGTGTTGACCCCCCACCACCAGTGTTGAATTTAATTCAGTTTAAACACTCATATGAAAACACTTCAGAAAACAGTTAATTCTGTCCAATCATGCAGGCACAAAGTCAGTTACATACAACAATTTGATCTGAGTTAATTATATAAATTGTTCAAAAGGAAACCCAGCTGACTGCATGGAGTCACTGACTTGTAACAATAACTCCGCCTGGATGAGCATGCAATTCCAACCTCAATGCAACCTTTGCTTGCATTGTTAAAGGTGCAGCAACCTTCACACAGAGGATGCCAAATACATGAAACACAAACATTTCAAGGGGCATCAATGCACTGTGGTGCTATAAAACATCTTGTTTCACCTGCTGTCAAACAGCTGGGATAGCATAATGCACGCCTCTTTATGCTTTAAAAAAAATCTTACACCTTTAGTTTCTAAAACCATTTACATGAGTGCAAATGAAATATAAATGCCTGTGTTAAAAAAAAATACAAGTCTTCGTGTCTAATTAAAGATCTGATAACAAGCCGTCTCATGACTTCTGACTTGTGTGCAATTCTTCTCCTTCCCTCAGGACACACAGTGTCTCTCCAGCTGATACGGTGAGAGGCAGCGAATCATTATCCATACACCCTCCTTGCAGTTATATATATGACATGTCAGTGGGGAGACAGAATGGATTATTGACATCTTCTTCTTCCCTGCCTGTCCCTGTAGGCGCCACACACCCTGATCTCTTGCAACATGGACGAGGGAAGGATTGAAGAGGTAATTACAGAGAACTCTGTATCAACACCCAGAGAGCAATGTCTGTCAGGATCAACCAGGCATGAATAGCAAAAACAACGGACACCGTGCAGCCGAAGAGGCCACAGACGGCTTGGCAGACATGCTGGAGGGAGCATATTAGAATAAGTTGAGTGATAATGTTCCTTATCTCTGAGTCAGACAATTAGAAAAGTCTTTCATGGAGAAGATGAAGACGCAGCCAGCCTTGAGAGAACGACTTTGGTTCTGAATCATCCAAGGGCACATGAGCAGTACAGAGTGGTTATAAAAGAATTGATGGGAAAGTCGGCAATAAAAAAAAAAAAGGTAAAAGTGACATTTGAAAAGCAGAACCCCTGAAACAAAACACTATTAATGAGGAGACAGAGAGGATAAATTAATCCAAATTTAGCCTCAGGGCCCAATGTTAAGAACAAAAGTTTATTTAGCAAAAAATTATAACAAATTTTACCACTTTGCTCATAAGCAAAATTATTAGAATTCATCAAAATATTAATTCAATCAATTTGTTTTATCAAAAATACAAATAATATTGATTCCAAATCAAGGAACTATCTATTAGATATTTTTAAACATCATTCAATAAATTTTTTTTCTGAACTTATCGTCCAAAACGTTATATCCAATATCTATTTTTATAGTCACAAGCATAATATAGCACTGCTAAATTACCT
>JAUZNJ010077607.1:0-24557 GCA_034780135.1 Jordanella pulchra
TTAAATACAGCAATGGCACACATAACTGAGACTGCGCCTTTTTGTACGGTGAGCCTTATGGTCGTGAAAATATGGTAGTTCTCAAGATGACAACTTTTCTGCAACAAACAAATGTGCTCATTGGCTGTGTGAACTACAGTAGATTTATCTATTAGGAATTGCAGTTTGTGAGTTTGACTACACTACAAACAAACTTGAAATGTGCATGTTGACAGTTTAATAACAATACAACAGAAAAAAAATGTACAGACTTCGCACAAGTAGAAAGAAGATGGAGCATTGGTTGAATAAAATGGCATTGAGACAGAGCGAGGTGTCCACCACACCGCTGGGAATTCGCCGCTTTGCATTTCACATGCACAGTGTTCACACCCTGGACCTCGTCAACAAATAGTAGGAGCTTCAGTTGTGTTTTTGTGACCCCCCCACATATGTGAAAAGCTCTGTAAGTAGACTGAATGGTTAGTGCTCAATTATTGCAGGTTTGTATACTAAAAATGGTCATTTGTAAAAAAGAAAAAGATAAATACATTAAAAGAGATCATGTGTGCTACTTTTTTCTTTCAGAGATATTAAAGATTATTTTTTAGGTCATCCAGATTTTAACTATTTTCCCATTAAGCTCCAAAATGGATCAAAATAATCTACTTTTTTAGTGCTACTTGATTTTTGAAGGTACAACTGTTTGTGCTGATGGTTTTGCAAACTATAATAATTTCTAATCTTGGCTGACGTCACAACCCCAACCAGTCCCTGATTGGTTGCTGCGACGCAATTTCACAGGAAAGTTCAGGGTTTTCAACTTCAGCCGCTCCTCTCTCTCCATGCGGTTCTGCTGTTTGACCACACCTCAGCTCTATCAAGTAGCACGGGGTCAGAGCAGAGCAATGAGAGCCTCACCACCTGGAATTCACAGCTGAAACGCTTCACTCCCCCATATGGTTTGCATAAAGATATTAAGTAAATCCACTGCCCTCACCATGAACACCGGGTTGATCTGATTGCACATTAAAAGGTGGAGTAACTGCAAGCATGGAAGTTAAATGGTGTATGAGACAGGTCAACAAAAGAAACTGGTGGGGAACAGATAAAACCTGTGACCATATATTGTGTTGAAAAAGCGGAAAATCCAATGAAAGCAGGTGAGTTAATGAGGAGATAATGTGAAGCAGCTGGGCCATAACGAGTGCAGGGTGAATGAGAAAGGAAGACTCATTAACATAAATGTAGCTGGAGACGGATGCAACTATCAAGCCAAGGGGAAAATATAAGAGATCTAACAGAAAATCTAGAATACACAGAGAACATAATATAATAAGTATATAAATAAATAACACACAGAACCTTAAGCAATAAAATAATAATTAATTGTATTCATTTTGACATACTGGTGGTGGCAAATTATACATTTTACTAGAATAAAGAAAACAAATGGAATATATAATTTGCAGTTTGTATAAAAGGTTACGTTTATAACTTTTTTAGCAAAGATAATAATTTAAATTAATCAAATAATTGAAAAATACTATTAAATTGTAATAACTCACAAACAAAGCGTTTAACGAAATCATGAATTTGCACAGTAACAATGCTCCATGAAATGTATAAAGCATATAAAATGTATAAAGCATAGGCAGATACAGTTGCCAAGGGAAGGATTTTGTTTTAATTGTAAACCTACAGACAGTGACATTTGTGCTGCCAGCACTTCTGAAATCCGTGACAAGAGGGGAGACCGTGGTGGTAAAATATGTGGGGACAGTGTAGGTTGGTTGGCCTAACACAAAACACTGTAGAATGGAGAGGAAAACTGAAGCCTTTCCTGTAGTCATAACAAACATGGTTTCTCCTTTCAGCAAGAGACACAATGAAAACGTCATTTCTTTTTTTTTTTGATAAAACCCAGTTTCAAAACATTTTAGTTTAGCCAAACATTGGGTGTTTTTTTTATTGCGCTTAGCTCAGGGTAGTGTGAGGTCTGATCTTTGTTTTTGATTCTCATGCTCAAACACCGCACCAAAACACAAGAGAACAAATTGAAATCTAATAATAGAGGTGTTATTCCATGTTTAGGTCCACTATGTGTCTGCTTCAAGGGAAAATAACAAAAACTGACAATCTTTCAGCCTTGTGCGAACTCTTACCACACTGCAGCTGCTAACCACACACTATTTTTCAAAACCAAATGTAAAAACACAAAATAAGATGGATTTTGAATAGATTGTTGTGGAAACCAAGTACAAATCTTTTTCACCTTTATCAATTAACTTTGGAGAGGCGGTCTACCACTTTCATGCTCTTTGATCATACTTTTACTCATTCTTCCCAGATCAAAACTAATCAAACGCTATTAAGAGCTCTATTTTTACTTTATAAAAAGGAAAAAGAAAAACAACAGAAAAAAGACTTCACCTAAAATGAAAAACCTCAAGGAGAATAAGCTCCCAGTCTGCTGTTTTCCCACCTTTCAGAGTTAGTTCTGACTCAGTGATCCATACTGTCCCAGGAGATGAAAAAGTACGAACCAGCACTGACCTGAAACTTGTATGAAGACAGGCAGAAAAAAAAAAAAAAACAGGATCTTACTCAGGGGACAGCAACAAACAACTGCTCACAACTGTGTGTGCATATCTATCAGGTAGTTAGACGTAAATACTGCAGTAAATCTGGATGATGTGCTAATTTACTGATGTGCATTTAATGAACTAAAAACAAAGCTGAAATGCGGGGGCTCTGTTACAGTGCATCGCTCCCACAGTAATCAAATATCATTTTAAGTGAAATACAGCCTGAGGGTTTCTACAGTTCCCATACATTGCACAAAAAAAGTTTAAAGCTGGAAAAGCTCTGAATACTCATATATCACTTCATCAAGTAGAATCATGATCTGATTTTGACCTAATTTATTCTTTAAACATGACAACGACCCCAAACATGCAGCCAGAAATGAACTATTTCCACTCACAAGAACAATAAATCCTGCAACAGATGGCTGGTCCCAAAAGAGTGCTGATCTCGGCATCAATGAGTCAGTGAGGGATTACATAGAGAAAGGAAAGCAAGCGAGACTGACTAAATCCACAGAAAACTAAAAAAGTTCTCAGAGCAGCCTGGAACATCCCACTATGCTGGCAAAGATTCAGCATAAGAGTATCAAAGGTATGTCAAGCTGTTACATTTACTGTTCTTTGCAGTGCATTAAATTAAACAGTAACTAATCCCTAAAAAACACATCTTCTTTTCAAAGAAATACTCAACAACTTAGCATCCAATCTAAGGGATGCTTATACAGTGAAGATTTATGGTTGAAAAAGGCGTATCATTTTATCAAATAGTTTATTGCTTTTTCAGAACAAAATAGGTTATCTTAATTGCTAAACATTTATTGTAACAGCTGTATGTCCCTTCGAGAAAGCACTATGAATGATTTAACACAAACTAAATTGAAAAAAGTATGAAATAATCTGAACTGAAAGCCATTCTTAAGCACAAATGTGAGAAATAATGTGAGAAAAAGCTTCATAAATGCAACTTAAGGGAAGCAAATGCATTTCACATATCCAGAAAGACAAATGTTATGTATTTTTTTAATTCATAGATTTAATTTTTATTTAATTTAATTTGAATTAAAATTACATTAAAATGAAAACAAAACCAAAATAAAAAAACTTTCAGAAATGCTATATGTATTTTATTTTTAGTTTAAAAATTCAATGTCTTTTTAACAAGCAATCCTCAAGCTTGGTACAGCTCAGTTAAAATGTTTCAGCCTTTCACAGGGCAAGGCCATCTGACAGGATCATTTAAGCATTCTATCAAATCTTCTTCAAATGTTTAAATATTACATATGTATTTGTATTCTCTCCGCCTGAACTGACAAGTTTCTTTTGAACTTCTCTCCAGTTAACTTGACACTCCCCTGCGGTGAAGTTCTTCCCTATAATCAGTCACCATTTAACCCAGCAGGAGAGCAGAATCCCATGAATATTTTTTTTTCATGCAGAAAAAAAAGTTGAGACAAGAATGACAGAAAAAAAACAGAACATCTTCACATCTCTTTTGAGATGTGAAGAATGTTCTGTTCTCGTCACATTTATGGATGTGATGTTAAAGTAAAAAGCCAACACAACCCAATACCAGTTGCAATATTCTTACCTTACCTCAACGCATACATTCCTGTAGCATTTTAGGCAGTACAACCAGCATAGCTCAGGTCAGGTTGTAATAAAATAACTAAACTGATAAATGATGCTGTTTTTGCTATGCACTGGTCGTAGTTTTAATAAGTCTCTGACACATGTACAGAGGAATCCAAGACAAGTCTTCAAGGGTAAATCTCTCAAGCTTCTTGAAATCTGAGGGTTCTGCTGGTATTTACCATCTTGTTTAGTTCAACCCACAGATTTTAGCATAGATTTAAGTCAAACCTTTGTGCTGGACAAAGTAATTTAGGTGTTCTTTCAAAATCTCCATGTTAGTGTCAATGATTCTTTACAACCTTGTTGAGATTCTCATTTCCAGAGATCTTCAGTAATCTCTCCAGAGAATGCAGCTCTGATTCAAATAAACTGCTTTAGTCATTTAATTATGCCATTTTCTTTTCTCGTTTTATAAGTTCTCAAGTTAAACTATTAGAAATTAATATTTAATAATCACCATAACATATAAGCAACAGAATATGATTGAATATTTCTTTTTTATTTTTTATCAATACATTATGTTACTGAAGACTTTATTGTTTTTAACGATAGATAAATAAAAAGATATCAATATGGGATATAAACTTTTTTTTCTTTACTACTTTAGGATTTCCTGTAGAGTTATTTAAATAAAACATGCTCATTTCCCCCCATTCGATATGATAGAATTATAATCAGTGTCATTTCAATACCACATTTTCCTCAAAGTAAAAGAAATAAGGCTATTTCCAGTACAGTAACTAAAGGCAGAATTGCATAAAGAAGTAACAGCAGTAGCTTTGAAAGTAGATTTTTTTTTTAAACTCTCAGGACACATCACATTCTGTGATTTATCATTTAATCCTTAAATTCATTAATTGAAATCAGCCACATTATGGAGTAGAACACTCAAAAGTCCGCTCGTTAACAGACGTAGAGTAATTGGCTCAAAGGCAAATGGCAGAACCGCAGGAACAAATGTTAATGGTTGAGACGTTTGACCTACCGATGTACTGGTTCCACTCTGGATCAAGATCAGCTTGATTTGCCAGGCAGCCCTTCATCACATTAAGGCAGTAATTCTTGCAGGGTTTCACTCCTGGCATGCCACGACAAAAAGGGCAGTACAGCATTTTTGTCAGTGCTCGTATACAAGCTGGTGTGCTGTTTACCTGCAAGGACACAAAGTTCAAAAGCTGTCATTAAAGTCTGGATGAGCTCTGTGAGATTGATAATAAGAATAAAGAGCGCATATCATCACATTTTCCAGCCGCAAAACTACAGATATTAAGTAATATATAAATAGAAAAAAGCCTTTTGTAATGAGAATATAAACGAATGTGTGGCTGCTTGTGGACAACAAAATCTCAAATGTAGAGTTAGCTCAAAATCATAGTTCAGGGGAAAAAAAAATGTCTGTTGTGGGAAATTGAACGATGCCAAACGTAAAGAATTTGAGTGCTATGAAAGACGGTGTGCTTGGGAACAGAGCTTTGACAGCGAAACACAGAGGGATTATGAGCGGAAACGTATGACTTTCAGCTGCTGGCATTCCCCTTTATTAAAAGTTTTCAAAACCATTGCATTGGTTGCTACTCTGAATTATGTTAGTGACAGAGTTATTCAGCAACTGGTCATTCTTTACTGTGGTGACTAACGGGTCGATTATGTTCATCACAGAGCACTTTCAACTATTAAAATACTGGTCATTTAGTTTCTCACAGACATTTTACTTGACAGTTAACATTTTCTTACTTCATATTGAGTTCTCACTTTCAGACATGGGTATTGATATTAGAGATACATCAGCCAGCAAATATGTTGGGGAAATAACATTTTTTTTGTCCTCTATCATTATTGGCACATGCATGCATGTGTTAGCCAATTTGTTTGTGCATTCTGCAGCAATGCCTTGAGATCACGTCAAGTTCACCCATTTGCTATTCATCTTTAAAGTTTTGTTTGATTTGTTAATAAACATTTCTCTTTGTGTAAATTTATAAAGGGGAAAAGGGAGCAAAATCGTCAGTACAAATTGGGAATCAGTTAGGCTGAAGTCTTAAAATAAACTGTGTTGGTTGATCTCTCTAGTTAATATGCTGCAAGTCTAAAAACAACTAAAAAAAAAGAAAAGTTTTGAAAATCTTAAAACATACCCTTTGGCCACAGTATATGATTTATTTGAAAAAAATATTTATCAGGGTTATTTTGTGTGTTTGTGTTTGATTTATAGGATTAGAGACATTTAATAAATTCAAAAGTGTCCCGTTAGTTCTGGCTTTTGTTGTACTATAATTTAAATTAAAAAAATAAAATGTTAAAACATATATTTAAAACGCTAAAATTATTATGATATTCATCCGCATAAGTTTATAAATTTAACAGCATATATATTTGTGTTAGGTTTTGCTTCCTCTGTTTCTTATGTAGTCACAATACATACAAAGAGATATTTCCTCTTTTATTGATTTGTAGGAAAGTATTTCCAAAAATAAAAAACAGAATAATAAAAACAAAATCTCTGTTTTGAAGGGCATGCATGAGCAGCATCCGTGTAAAAAGTCTGGACTGAAACTCAGTAGAGATTGTCTGAAAATGCTCCAGAGAATTTCCATAGAAAAAGTGTGGATGAGAATAGCTCCACTTTAGAGTTATATCTGTTCAAAAAGGCATGAAGAGTGAGTAGAAGAAAATCCTTCATGCCACACAATTTAAAGTTTAGTGTTAAAGAAAAAAAAAAATAAATCCATTTAGCATTGTTGTACTTTTGAACTGAGCTCTTTATCCATACTTTATTCAAATATAAATTCTTGAACATGGATGGATGGATTACATTGCATCGAGAAGTCATAAATAAAAGTTAACAAAAAAAGAGAGCAACACTTTTTCGAACAAGGGGCCTTTAATTATAAGCAGCTGAACAAAAATGTAGGGCATAGAAAACAAAAATAAAATGGGAAGATCATACAGTAAATGGCCAGGGGCTGAAAGTCAAACCCAGGGCAGCTGCATCGGAGACTAAAGCCTCACACTGCAAAAATGATAAAAAAAATTGTAAAAACTTCTTAAAATACATCTATTTACATTTTATTTCAATAGGTAAATAAGATGATCTATCAATGGATTATTTTTATCCTTAAAATACGATAATTAGACACATGCAAACTGTGTTATTTAATTGGCAAAGTGTCTTACCTGCTTAATTCACGAAAAACTCAACTTATATTAAGAAAAATTGACTTATTTAGATTTTAGTTTTTGCAGTGTAGCATATGGTGTGCATGTTCAACCACAGAACGCAGAGAAAACGTTTGCATTGTATTTTAGGGTTACGTACAGTTCTAATTGTTGAAGAAACAAATGTATAGGCCTTTAACAGCTGTAATCATAAACATCACTATTATACATATTTCATTGTCAAATTGAATTACTGAAAAGTATAAAATGTTCCATTTTATTCCAATGTCAAATTTTAATGTCAAAGGACCTGTGTGTGCTTTAACTTGTCCTAAGTAATGTTTCTTGACATTTATGAAAGGATTTCCCTGGCAGACTGATAACCATAGCAACAAAGTCTGGATTTTGACATATTTTCCAGTCTCTAGACGGTCAGAATAAAACACTTATAGCAAAAAGGGTAAGTGGTGCTTCCAATTAGCTAATTCTAATCAAGCTTGCAGTTCATTTAATCAGCCTTTTTTTTGGAAAAAAAAAAGAGAAAGCAACAGCCAAAATATATTCTGTGCTTTAACAAATTGCACAGGTTGTTAAACAGTAAATGGCCCTCAAATTCTACATTTTAGACCAATTTAGGGTTATATATGGACATAAATCAATCTGATTTAGTTACAGATTAGAGTGTCTTTAGAGTGAGCATTTTCCTGTCATATCAAGTAGTAATTTCTACTTGTGGAAGTCTACTGCTGCAGTAGCTGTAAGCAAAGTATTCACTGAAAAAGTGATACAAAACCTTTCAAGCCAAATAATCAGGTAATCAGATAAATTAGTAAGCTGTATATTCTAATGTTTTTACTTAAAGTCTCTAATACTTGCAGTGTTTTGAAAATATATATTACAGATTTTCAGCTTTTTTTTTACTGTAAAAAAAACCCTGCTTATTATTCAGCATTTCTAAGTGTGGAACCTTGCTTTCATCTTTGCGTTGTTTCTCTAAAATTTTAAAAGGAACAGATGCATATTACAAGTCCTTAATGTCTCATGAGGAAGAAATGCAAAAGCAAGTAGGGACACTAATTTAGCTGTTGTTCTTTTCTACAGTAATTTACCTGTAGTAGTCTGTTTTGGTCAAGTTCATATACCATGCCAATGCCTATAAAATGATAAGGAGGATTTAGCTTATTTAGATAATGCTTATTACAGTATGTCAAGGTCATGTGATTTTCTATGAAGCACGGTTAGAGCTGAAAATTTCAAATCATTGACAGGTTTTAAATAGCTCTGCACAAATATCTAAAGCTCCATTTAGGCTTCTGGGAAACTAACAGAACAGCAGTAGAGGCTGTAGTTAAACACCCACCTATTATTTGTCTATAACTGTTTATTCCATGCAGAAAAATCCCAGGGAAGGACTCACACCCAGAACCGACTTGATACCCTTTAACTTCACAGTTTCTAGTGTACACTGTTAATAACATTGCTTTTGCAGATACAAGTTTTGGATAAAGTCAAAAATATATTAGCAGCACTGAATTAAATTAGTTAACTGATAATTTTGGTGTAAATTTCTAAATGACACCTAAATAACAAATTCTTCCAGTGTTTTAAAGAAAAGAAAAGCAGAAAGAGACTTTCGTCCTTATTAAAACAATTTGTACTTGTTATTATGATAATAGTTATTATTCTGACTGTTATTATTTTTTTTAATAATAACTGTATAAGAATTATGCAAACATTTTGCTGTTTATTACATCTTAACACGTTTTCTTTAGTTTTTTCTTTCTATTTTACATAAACAATAATTGCAAAACATAAACTAGGATTTAACTTTGAGGTGGATTGAAAGAGATGAATGTTTTTTTTGCCCCATTTATTCTGACAGCGTTGCGTAACTCCAGCTGTTCATTTATGGCCTTAGGGTTTTTTTTAGAGAATATTAGTGAAAACAACAGCTCCATAAAAACCAAGAAACACAGCAGATAGACCAGGGGTTAAACTGAGGTCAAGAAATGTCGTCAGGAAAGCAGCCAAGAGACCCATAGAAACCCTGGAGGAGGTTCTGAGATCCTAGTAACAGAAGCTTGACAAACCAACAACAGATCTTCCTGAATGAACCATGATAGTAAAACATGGTGGGGGCCTCATCTTGTTTTTCTTTTTTTAGTGGGCTTCAACTTTCTAAAGTTGTAAAAACACTAGATCTAAAGAAAATATATTAAACCTTTCAGGTGTGAGAAGAAAAAGAAGGGTTAGGGTCAAAGCTAAACAGGTAGGAATAGTTTGATAAGCACCACTTGAAACATAGCTGCAGTTTATCTGACTTTGATTGAGTTTTACTGTGTATCTTCTTAAATTAATTCAGTGTATTGTAAATCTCTGCAGCAATAAGCATAACTTTCCAGTCTTGGTGGCAATGTGAAACAGTCGCCTCCAGCAGGGTGTCTCTTTTCATTATACACCCCCTCAATCCGTCATGATGAGTTTATAAACAGTGGATCAGAGCTGCAGTCCCAGACATCTGACCCGGATCTCGGGGTACCTCCAAAATGTCAAGAGGTGAAGTGGGGACATGTTGGCATGTAAGAGACGCAGGGTGTAACCCAGTAAACACGTGCTAACAACGCATCCTGTGCGACAGCTTTAAAATGAGCCTAACCACTGTCACTGTAGAAGGGAGGGAAGCTGAAGCAAAGGGAAATATCTTTTAGGTTCAGGGAGTGCATGGTGAGGACAGCCTGAAATGAATGGATCTTGTGGGGAGGTGCAGAATCTCTGCTTCCTCTATTCTATCTGTCTCTCATAATTGAAGGTTACAATATTTCCATGGGCTTCTACTTCAGCTGTACAGAGACTCTATTATTATTAGTCATAGGGCTGATAATTCAATTAAAGTGATTACAGGCAGAAAAAAGTCAACAGAATCACTTGAGAAGTCATTGCCTCTTCCTCTCCTTAAGAGGGCTTTTAGTAACAGCTTTGTAGTTGCTGAATGTGAGTATAGCCAAGGTTTAGCCTTTTGCTTTTCCTTTTATCTAACTTTGTACATGATGAGAGCTGCACCAATCCCCAGACTGCAGCACCAACATTATATTGCATCAAACTGAAAACGACTGCAACAGCATGATTAATGGCTTGTATATGCCGTGTGAACAAATATTAGGCGAGAGAGCAATAAACTGTGATAGCAGAAATGCTTTTCTCTTCACTTTCGTTGTCAGGGCATCTCTCCAGAGAAATTCACATAACCTTCAAACCAGTTTTCTAGACAGTGACAGAACAGGCTCCTTTGAGCCTTTCATTTCCTGAAGATGACTACATGAAGAGCATACATTACTCAGAAAGAGTGCTAGAATTTATAGAAAAGGAAAAAAGCACAAAAAAATGTTTAGGGAAGAAGCTTTAATTTCATTTGTGGTCAGATGATAAATATCTTCTCCCTCAATTGTAAACCTAAATCAAATTCAGTTTGTTTTAATGACAGGAAAGCATTTGTATTTTTTACTTAATGAAAAAAAATGTAAAAATTTATTTAATAAAATTTGAATTAAATTAAACTTTACCTTCGACACTCTCTGGGCCACTTCCCGGCCTACAGAAAGCCCCTGGACGAATGTGCGTGCAGCTATGAATGCACGAGTAACCTGAGCCTTGAGCTTCCTGGGCACATCTCCAAATGGCTTGAGCTCATCTGTGTACTTGCTGATACACTCCAGATAGTCTTCAGTGATGACATACTGGGAGTTCAGCAGCGTGAACATGCGCTCCAGCAGCCGAGACCAAAAGTCATTAAGCATTTCCTCCAGATTAACGTTTCCTCCTGTGTAGTATCGCTTGAGCTCTGCAAACAGGTTCTCAAAGACCTCAGCGTTCTGCATGTAAGGCTTGCCGTAAGTCCTCACAAACATCTCGTTCAGGGACCGCTCTGTGTTCTCCAGGAGCTCCAGGAAAAATTCTAGGTTTAACAAAAATATAAAACAAAAAGAGAATAAAGTTCAATTACAGTTTGCCCATACAAACTTATAGAATAACAGAGAAATATAGACAAATGACAACAAAATTATGCATTTGCAAATCAGTAATTTTGGCAATACTAATTGATAAAACTTTACAGAAGTCGTCACACTATGTTATCTTTTATGGATTTGAATATTTCTCAATGTGTATACTATCTGTTTGAGAAATTGTGATGATTTGTTTCAGAATATATCCCCAGTAATTACAGTGGATGTGGCATGGCATTAACTACTTGAAACAAGAGGAGATTTTCAGGAAAAACATAAGTAGACCTTATTACATAAGATAAAATAAAAAGAGTAGGCTGTCACTGGATCTATAAAAAACTTATTGGTCTAAAAACGTTTGGCAAATTTGATACAGAGATGATTTGACAAAAAAAATAAAACTTATACCATGGTCATCTCAGCTCTCATCTCAACTCACACAAACACAAGAAGAGGTTAGGTGAAGAAAAAAAGTTTAGAAGATCCTAGACTCAGTCTTATGTAGAAGCGTTGTGCAATGATCCCTTGCTGTATTATTTAACCGTTTTGAATAATTATAGAAGTAAGTTGTGCTATATTGGCAAAATGTGTTGTAAAAGGTCTAAACAGAAGAAGGCCATGATTACAGTACATATGACTTCATAGAAAAACACGTGGGATTTTTCTCCTTCACTAAATAGATCAAAGGGCACAGTGATCTTGGGAAGTGGATAACACTGAGATAGATTTCATAAGAGAGGTTTAAAGATTGACTGAAAGCTTGTTTATCACTAGATCCTCGGAAGTCTGCCTTTCTGTCTGTGTATCTGTCTATCTGTCCATTCTTGCAACCACAACAACAAATAAAAAACAATCTTGGTTCTTGTGGCATATAACAAGCTTTAATGTGATCCAAAAATCGTCATCCTCGCAGATCAGCTGGGTGGTTGAAAAAAATATGCCTAGAGTCAGACTTTTCGCTAAGGACAGGATGACTTTACTGCATTAGGAGTTTGCTAAATGTTAGGAAGTGACCTTATCCTTCAGCCTGATTACAGAATATTGGTCATGGTTAAATTTTAAACAATATTAAAACATACCATCTTCCCAATAAAGGATGGAATAGAGTAAAGATAATTAGATGGTGGCCTAAGCAGCTTCAAGAATTCAGTCATAAGGAAACTCTGTGAAAGAAAATAAAGCTAAAGATGAGAAAAAAATATTAGTAATATAATGGCAAACATAGAAATTACAAGATTTAAAAAAATAGGCTTAAAAGGATTTGACAAGCGCAACTGTGACTTTTTTTAGTCTTGTCTAATCCTAAGGAGCGGTATTGCTTGATTTCTCAAAATGCTTTCAGTCTTAGTGTCTTCTCTTCTAATTATCCCAGACTGGGTCACAGGGGGAGCAGGTCCAGTTTCGAAACAGTCTCTCTTCCAAGCAACATCCTCCAGCTCATTAACGAATCCCAGGCCAGGTGTGTTTACAATTTCAGATGAACAGCCTAATAAGGCTTTTAAATCAGGGGTGTCCAAGGTTTGGACTTGATTCTATCAGGAGCAGGGGGGGCAGGGCATCGCCGTTTTTTTGCTGGAAATACACACCAGCAGTCGGTCCCGAAATTGAAGTCAGTCCCAACGGGAAATTAATGAAGTCATATTAAACCCACTTACCTTAGGTTTAGGTTTCTCATCCACCAATGGATTGGGCTAATCTCTCAGTGAAGGGGATAAAACTGAATCTTTTATATTAGCATTATGTATTAAGTACACTAACCTCAGGTTTCGGTTTCCTCTGAAACATCTGATATGAACTTTTTTCTGTTTTTTTGTGTTTGGTAGATTAGTGTTTAAACACTTCTAAAAATAGCAGCCAGGGTTCAATTACATATAAACAGTTTGAGTATAAATTAAAACTCTACCCACCATATGTTTTGAAATAAATAATTGTACAAAAATTATGAAAAAATTGGATCAAACTAACCGTCCACCAGTGTGCAATATCAATATGCCCCGGCAGTAGAATGCCTTTTTCTTCAATGGGCAGTTATTAAAATAGTTTTGTGCAGACCTTTGACCACAATTCAAAAAACTACAGTAACAGGGATGCAACTTCACTTTTTTTCACCTTTCTGGATGAAGAATTTTAAAGAAAAAATTGTTAGAATGAAAATAATTTAGTACAGCACAAAAAGTTTTTGTCTTTTTAAAACTTTTTTTCATTTTACTGTAATTTTGCACCAAGGAGGACTACAGTATATATATCCAGTGACATTTACTTATAAAATCAAAACACGGAAAAATAAAAGAGAATAATAAAACATATCTTATCGTTGATATAACTAAAGTGTTTTCTTTAACATCTAGATGGAAACAAGTTGATTATAAATATAGAAAACTACTTGCCTTTCTATCATTAGTGCAAACATATCAGAATTGTTATGCTTGAAGTCTACACATACCTGATTTTATTAAAAGAATACAGTTTTTATCATAGTAAAAAAACGACAAAAATAACTTGACTTCTTTTGGCCCCTTTAGTATGGCCAATTTGTGGTGCAATTAGGAAAGGTATGAACACCATAATATGTTTAATAAGAGTTGATCCAATGCGCTAAATAGAAAAATAAACAAATATTCCTTTAAGTCAAACCCAGTAGAAAGCTACAAGGTAAATACTACCTTTACCACCAGCAACAGCTAACAGTGATGGGTCTTTCACACAGAAGTCGAAATGTACATTACTGCGCTATTAAACTTAATAGATGGTGTTGCCACCGTACAGATTTCTTGACTATCTTGATACCAATGTTTCAGGCAAAGAGCAAATACTGCACAGTACACAGCTTGGTGACCTTGAAAGCAAGACACAGTCAAAGTTAAGCATTTTTAACTTTGACCACAGCAGTCAAAGACAAATACAAGTACAAATACAATACAACATCTGTCGGTGTTAGGCTTTGGTTTTCATTTAGTGTTCATGTCTCTCAGAATTTTTCTAAGAGTTAATTATGCTTTACAGTCCTTACAATATTCTATTGTCCTTGTTCCAGATTAGTTCATATTTTTAATTTGACTATGTCAGGTGGTTTTAACTTCCTTTGTTTCTTGTTGTGTATTCTTTTGCCAATGAGTTTATGCCATTGTTTCCTGATTTATTTGTTCTGTATAATTGGATAGGTACTTTAGTTTCCTTATTTTATATCCACCTGTCTGGCCCCTCCATCAGCCTGAGCCACCAGGTAATGGGTAGATCCAATTCCCATATCTTCTACGTGAGGTCAAGACTGCCAAGCTCTGCAGAGCAGTCAGGTTTTTTTTCAAGCTGCTGTCTAAAGTCAAGTCTACTTGGCGACCCTGTATACCAAACAAAGATTTCAAGGTTGATGTTGTTGCTGGGTTTTCTTGGAGGTCTTCTAGGAACTTTGGCAGTAGCTAACGCTGACCGCTAAGCTTCATGTCCCTCTGGTATGGACGACCATCATGCTAATAACACATATGGCCTCCTAGAACTCTGCATCGCCGCCTTCTGGGTCTTTACTTCCACCTTACTACTTCCTTATTTTCTTGTTTTGCATTTTTTTGTGCTTCCATTAAGTTCATGACACTTTTTACTAATTTATTTTTCCCGTACTATTGGCCCTTTTAGTTCCTCCTTTGCCTTCTATTCGTGTTTGCCTTGTTAATCATTCTCCCTCAGCCAAAGCCACCCAGTAAAGAAGTTAAAAGCTTCCTGCATCATACTACATAACAAGCTGTAGCATGATGCTGTCGACCTGTTTGCTTCTTTTTCAGTCCATAACCACCATCACCCAATAGGTACCAAGGTTATAGAGCTTATTCCCTGGCATAACGGAAAATAAGTTCAACAGGTGGAGATGCTTATCACTTCAAGTAATGTTGTGAAATATGGACATGGCACAGTGAGCTCTAATCTTGTCCTATGCCCTTTTTACAAATGATATTTATTAAAACATTTACATGGGACTTCTCTAAATTGAGGTTATAAACTACTGGTTGTATTTTTAATCCTGAACAAGAGCAGATCAAATGCAGTCAAAATAAAAGAGCAAAATGTCAATACCAGTGATATTGGCTTGTCTATGTGGCCATACCCCAAAAAGTGGGTCTATTGAGTCTTTGAACTATATAACTGCCAGGATTTTATCTGTGGCAGACTTTTAAAGGGACAAATAAATCTGTCACAACTACCATCTTTTTCTCTAAGTGAAAATACTCTTAAAACAGTTCACCAGAAGTAACTCACATCTCAACCCAACATGTGAAATGCATATCAT
The DNA here is from genome assembly GCA_034780135.1 of Jordanella pulchra. Taxonomy (NCBI): domain Eukaryota; kingdom Metazoa; phylum Chordata; class Actinopteri; order Cyprinodontiformes; family Cyprinodontidae; genus Jordanella; species Jordanella pulchra. Next base: position 15,636 of record JAUZNJ010077607.1, read on the forward strand.
AGCAAATTATCATAATACCCCGAGAAAAGTGTAATGGATTTATAGTGGTCATTAGCTCTGAGCTAAGCAGGTGTAGAAAAACGATATTACTCTCCATGATAAAACTGGAATAGTTTTATCAAAAGCACACCAAGATAAAGTTTAAAAATGGGTCTTACTTCAATAGATGTATGGTGCTCGAAATAATATGCTAATATGAATGAGACTGTGTATTTTTAGTAACTACACCCACAAAAAGCAGGTAAAGATTCCAGCCATTTTTATAGCTGTTTGAATGAAAACTGCTTGTGATTTATCACATAAAATCTGCTTGAAATAAAAAGGCTATCTTGTCACAGTTAATTTTTGTCCATCTCCATGTCTTATCAGGCTTCGCAAGTTTTAGATGACTACAATATGGCCTCAAGGGAGCTGATAAAATTAGCTTACCTCTTGTTACACTTTGTAGCTTTTATCCCACGCTCGTTTTGTTTTACAACCAATGTAAAAAAAGAAACACTACTACAATGAACTCAGATATTATTAAGTATGCAGAGCTTCATAGATATTGTGTGTCTAATTGACAAATTTTTCTTAATACGACAAGTCATCATTGCTGTGATAACAGAAATAAATAATGGCAGCTGTACAGAAAGATCACTCGAAAATAAAACACTGAACTAGAAATAAAATAAGTGAAGTCATTTTAAGATATAACAAACAATCACAAAATATAAGCAATTCATTCTTGCTGTGCATAAGACATTTATGTAAGCTGTCCCTGTTTAGGAGTGATTAGAGTGAATAATTATTGCACGTTGTGAATAGTCTGACTGAACCTGAAAGAATGACAAAACAAAACATAGCAACCTAATTAATTAGCATTCATAGAAACAATTGTATTTGGAAATGTTAAAAAAGGCAAAGAAAACTGTGAAACACTTTCATAAATCACTTGGATGATTAAGATGTTTGGCCAAATTAAGGCTTCTGGGAGATGCATGAAGAAAATATTGAAATACTGGGCAGCAATGTATTCAATTATTCTGACATGCTGGGATCTCATAATATTTTACTGACAAATCTCAAGTTTGGAACTAGCTTCTTGCTGTGCACACAAGGCTGTGCATAGTTTTTCTTTTTACGTTAGAAAAAAGAAAGCCACTGTTTCTGTGCTTCAACCATCTATTGATGGTCTCTGTTATGACAAAATATCAGTAGTCTATTTTAATAATCCTGAAACACAGTAGTCCTGTTTTGAGGGATTGAGATATATATCAATGTAAGGAGAATTTTTAAATTCATGGATGTCATTTTCAGAAACAGAAGATATAAAGCCAAACGTGTTGCTAAGGAAATAAGCCAAATAAGAAGCCTCGTTGGTTTAGTTCTTTACATCTTTAAATTTCTACATTTAAATATCTACATTATTCTGATATAATATCTGAATGAAGCCTTATAAATTAAATCAAGTGATTATATTTTAGTCCAGCACCTAAAAGATGATAGCAAACAAGACAGGTTTTATGATCAAATACAAAGTATTATGAACTCTATAACTTTTCCATATACAGCAATTCATCTTGTCATTTTAAAACCATAACTTAAGCACATTTTTTTTTCAAATTATTTTAGTGACAGAATAATACACAGTAGCAGAGATACCTGTAAAACATTTTGTTCCTTCGAATTTGTGTCTGGGCATACACACAAGCCCCCTGAGTTCACTGAGAACCACTGTGAGCAACATGAGATGTGCACGTTGAGACCACACACCAATAGTAAAGTTGTTATAAACCCAAGACCATAGCAGGTTACATTGTTTATTAAAAGAATAAGAGATTAAATCAGCAATTCCCATTACTTTACTTGTAATTAAAGTGATTTGACCCACTTAAAATAAAAAAACTGCATGAGATGTGGAGTCTGCTATATGTAAGAGTTCTGCTTTGGCCAGGGTGAGGGTCCTGCTCTGGAAGAAATGAGACGTTACACCTTACACCTCAGAAATAACAATTTTTACACATTAAAAATTTACCTTTTGCATAATAAAATGTGTGCATAAGCCTGTGATACAGTATATATTATTATAACTCTTTGTTGTTACATTTTGTTGTTACACCGTTTTTTAGTGTTTCTGCTTTAATTTACATAGCAGTGTAAGCATTTCATGATTAATATCCATAAATAAAAAACTTAATAAATGTCACTAGAACAAGAACAAATCTGGTTTAAATTTTAGATATTTTTCATGCCTGTCCTTCACACTTCTCCAGTTGTTTTTCCCACTTTAATGCTGTTTTATATGATTAATTAAACTAAATCTTCTTTCACAATTAGCACTGGATGCCTGAAATTGCGGAAGCCATTTTTTACCATGATGGCCTCCGTATTATTGGAGGGCGAGAAGCGGTTTCATTGCTGCAGTCTGTAAGCTGACCGTTAGATGTTGCTGAAAATAGCACACTCTAGGATTAAGACTATCTAGAGGATAAAATCTATAGGATAACATTTTAAACAACCATATTGTTTATTGAGTATTTGAAAAGAATCCCAGGGTTGGAAGTACATTTTCTAGAAAAAGTTTAGAGAACAGCAGCATTAACACAGGCATCTTGAAAGCCACCTCTAAATAAGCTAGAAAGATGATATGCTGTTAAGTAAATGCCTATTATTACCAACAGAGTATTTTAAGCAGGACATCAGTCAAACAAGGAGTCCATCACTTTGTCAGTTACAGTTAAAAGCTAATAAAGTAACATATGGATTTAAGTGCTTTAGAGGTTTAATTTGTGCGAATGAAGTAAGTTATTATGCAACACTTTAAAATTCCACATGGAGGACACAAATTGGTTGATTGATTGGTTGGATGACAAAGAGTTGCCTTAGTAAGTGCAAGGCAGAGAGTGCTTTTGTTTCTACATTTCCTTTTGTGAATACCTACTGTCTAGTTACACTCTTGCATTTTAGCACAGGTTATAAATGCACCGTTATGGAGGGAAACACCTCTGACTTCATTAAAGATCCATCACATAATATGCATTCACTTATGGTCAACTGGGGAAAAACTTAATTAGAAAATGTATGTCAACAGGTATCACTGGCTAGCTGATTTTATTTCCTGTTGTTAACCATTGTCAGCCACATGCAACAGAGCGAGTGATCCTATTTTAGAAAATTGTTCAATTTCAATACAACAGTCATGTTTGCTATATGGCAAAAAACTAGGTCAATAAAAAAAATAAAAATCAGCATTTCAGATGCTAGTGAGTTACTTTTTATTAAGCTGCTCTGGTAAAGTACAAAATAATAGGTGCACTGCAGGTAGAGACAGGAAAATATTGAGCCTCTTCCTAACTACACTAGGTCAAGTAGCTGATACATCCAACAAAGGGGCAAGATTTTCTGTTTCTAAATGTGAAAATATCAATGTAACTTGAAATCTGTGGATTAAATTAATAAGAAATAACCTAAATAAGAAAGTAGATATTTATTTTATCTTAATTATTAGTCAGTAATAAACATATTTTCACCTTATGCCCACGTAGTGAATACATTATGAATTTATTGTAGCTCTCGCTTTACCAATTTAAGTCATTCTTACTACAACAAAAGTCTTCCATAGAGATTTAAATGTGCAAGGACATGTACAGATTAATATCATTATGTGATTTAACACAGGAAGCCAAAATGTTATCTAAAAATGAACATTTTTAGGCATTAACAAATATTTAACTCAAAGTTTTATTTGATTCCCCATTACTTCAATCATTGATAAACTGAGAAGGTACTATATATCAGGCACACCCAAAGTTAGTCCTCGAGGGCTGCTGTTGTGTAGGTTTTAGAGCTGATTTCAATTGATAGTTCATTAACAGGTTTTGGCTGAACTGCAATCATCAGAATCAGCTGTGCTAAGCAGGGAAACCTCTAAAACCTGCAGGACAGCCCCTCGAGAATCGACTTTGGGCATGCCTGCTTTGATTCCCTCTGCACACCCCTGCTGAAGGAAGGCTGAGCCTATTTGCCACCAGCTGGCTCCAATCCCATCAGATGCTCTTCGGTTGTATATAAGACTGGGCCAGGAGTTGATCACTGAATTGTTGGTTATCAATCATCAATCAATCAGACTTTATTTGTATAGCAGATTTCAGCAGCAAGGCATTTCAAAGTCCTTTACATCAAATCAAACACAAAAACACAATGCAACATATTAAATAAAAACACAACATTAAGTCAGATTCTGTCAATAAACTTGCAACTGATTACGTTTCAAATACAACTCTAAACAAGTGGGTTTTTAGTTGAGATTTAAAGGAAGTCTGTGTTTCAGCTGTTTTACAGTTTTCTGGAAGTTTGTTCCAAATTTGTGGTGCATAGATGCTGAATGCTGCTTCTCCTCGTTTGGTTCTGGGGATGCAGACCAGAACCAGAAGACCTAAGAGATCTGGAAGGTTGATATAACAACAGCAGATCTTTGATGTATTTTGGTGCTAAACCATTCAGTGATTTATAAACTAACAACAGCATTTTAAAGTCTATTCTTTGAGCTACAGGGAGCCAGTGGAGGGACTTTAAACTTTGGTTACTGCTCAGTAACTCACACTTTAAGCCTTCTAATAGTTGTATCCTAAGAAAGACTTTTTACTTACCATTGTGTCCTTGTACCCCCCAACCTTTGTTAGTCCTGATCTTGGATCTGATATGTGCCTAAAAACTTCCTAAAGTTAGCCCAACTCCTGGGTCACCTTTTTCTCTCTGACCTGCACTCTCCAGCTTATCGACTGCAGAAACCTCCTAAACTCATTCATGTACTCTATTTCCCTGGTATTCTTTATATAAACTTACATTAGATTTATTTGGTCTACTCTGTTTTATGCATTAGACTCTGGGCCACCTATTTAAAGATGACATATATGGCATAAGGATTGTAGACTAAAATTGCATTTAGGGCAGTAGAAATTCTATCAGTAAATAAAGGGCAAACTGGGGTCCTTAACGTGTGCTTTTTAGTCCTGGGGACTGTGCTGGTATTTCACATCTCTGGTTCCACTCATATTTTCCTGACATCTTTCATCTCTCTTAAAAAAATCAAAATATAAATCTCCACCAAACAACGCAAATTTAAAATAAATACTCATTCTGTTATGAATGGATGCCTTATTTTGTGTTCTGTACATAAATCATCTTTTCATATTAACATATGGCGGTGTTCTTAGCTGCCTTGTGCAACATTGGTCCTTTGTCTTTCATATCTCTGGATTGTAGGTCACAATTGCATAGAATTATTATGAAATATTATCTGAGTGCAGCTAAAACAGAAGGTTTTAAAAGCAAAGTAACTGCTGTAATTTGGGGGTAAGAGTGGAAAAGTGAACATCCACAGTTACTCTGGGCTTCCTGGCTGTCAATTCCAGAATATGTGTGGGTTGCTTAACTACTAGGGACAACCGTAGACTTATCAAAGTCTGCAGAAGGAGATGAACATATTACACAGACAGTACATTAATGCTGTGTAGGTGGAACTTCTGAATCAAGTTCTAAATGGATGACAAAGGGCAACTAAATAACCCAAGACTGTGGTCTTACTTAGGACTTTATGTGCTCTGGAGCAACATTTACACCAACACAAAAAAGTATTATGATGTCGCACAGAGTGCAACAACATTATATCAAAAAACTAAGATGACAGTGATATATTTTGAGCTGATTACATAATGTTTTAAACTGTGAGATTAAATAGTAATTAGGAAAACAATATGTCCCACATCCTATCAGTAAAAAAATATTTAATAATTAATAAAACATTGTCAATTAAAGACACTTTGGGGCACAACCTGATTATTAGGTAGAAACAGCCAAACCTTATTTACATATTGATGCACTGAAGTTCTTAAACAGCAAATCCTGCAAAATCAACACAACCTATATCCAAAATAAAATAAATTCCCTCAACTTCAAGTTAAAATACCTTAGTCAAGAACTCTTTAATTGGGCTGGTAACATTAAACTAGAGGGACTTGAAAAATTAGTAAAATAAAAAAATAAGATTAAAACCACTATTTTAAAGAGATACAGTATTATCATGGATCATTGTAAGCAAGTGTTGAAGAACTAGACATTACTGAATAAGTTTGAATGCAGACAAATTAGCTCTCAAGGATAACAAACAACAGCAATGGATGGGTGTTAGAAAAAACATTTACCATAAAAAGGCAGAATAAAACATTAAGAAATAAAAAAACGCTTGAAAAATTTTTAATGCAGTGTTGGCTCGCTATCACAAAGACTAAATGACTTCAGTGATGGAAAACCAAGATGGTGGCGAGAAACAGAGAAACTCAGAATTTGGCAGACTATGGAAGTGATGATGTCACATCCAGGAGAAGCAGTTTAGCTAATGACAAGGAAGAATAGCAGATAATGTGCTGCTTATCAACCCCTTAACCCCCCTTCCTTACGTGTACTTTTAAATGCCACAAATGCACAAAGGTGTGTATGAATGCTGCATGGGTCTTGATCTATAGGGCAAACATCTTCTCAGTTTTCAGACATATGTTTGGTTTTAAATGCTGTCTTCTAAAAGGCAGAGAAAGGAAAACTGCTTAGTTAATTGGTGACTGTGCATTTCTTCCTCTATATGAGCTCTGAAAGGCAGGTTCAGATGGTTATTCTTATTTTTCTCTGTGATATCTTTACCAAATCCACAAAAAGGAAACCATACATTACTTTGGATCCATCTTTTTTCTTCGAAAGTGTAATATTTTACTTAGTCAGCAAGATCAAGACATCCCTCCCCTATGCAACCTGTGGCAAAGCTGTGTCTCTGACATCGCTGTGGGTGCCAGCTGTGAAACTCCTCCTTCTCATGAATATGGCGTCATACTGTGTATTCAGAGATGGAAAGTTTATCAATCTACTTTGTTCTCTGTGTGTAGTTTAGTCCTTGTTTCCTCCCATGGCTGGGCCCAAAAGCAAGCTGTCAGCACAGGCAGACAGTGTCTGGTATAAACCCTTCACAGGACATTTACTTTGACTACTGTGAGTTAAAAATGGAGAGTGGCAACAAATCCCAAGGGAAAAAGGATAGCCTGGAGTTATGCATGTGTGTGTTGCAGCTGGAACCCCCACACCTTTCACGGATCAACCTTAAAGCAGAGAAAAGGGTTGTTGTTTTTTTTAACTAATACTCACCACCTTGTTCAGTGAATGGTGAGGATGGTATTAACTTATGCATGCATTTATATCTAAAAAAAGGGATTATACTTTAAAAACAAATATAATTAAATTGTACATTTCAGTAACATATACCAAAATGTAAGTATGTAAACTATTTATTCAATCGCATGTTTTTTTATGTTTTATTCTGAACTTGTACAGCACAGACTGCTTTATGCTAGAAACACATGACAATACCAGTGATTTGAATGTAAGATCTTGGAAGCAATGCCCCCAAAATTGATCTGCTTATGGGTAGCTTGTAATAATATGTTTTTTTCTTTTTTTTTTTTTTTTAGTAAAGCATAGCTGCAGCAAATTGCTGTCAACGGTAATTGTCCCAGATAATTGCTCCTTATCTCAAAGGCTACCAATAGGTGATAATTATAGAAGCCTTTGTTGATATTGCACTTATAACAACAAGGAACATATGGGTTTTTACTTTTATTTGAGCTCCTTTAATAATTAGAAACAACAGTTAAGAGCCAAAAAAAAAAAAATTCTCATTTGGTCTTCTGTTACAGTCCCCTTCCTTTCTAAATTAGTTGAGGGAAATTGAAATGGCCATAAAACAGGGTTGATGTGGCTTAACTCTTTGTGTGATAATTTGTTCACATTTTTGAATCCTCATTTTTCTAATACAGTCCTTGATGATGACCCATTTATTTTCATCCAGAAAACAAAAATTCATGAAGCCATGCATTCTAGATAAAGTGCCCCCCAACACAGATCATCCACTATACTTATAAGTAGGTCGAAAGTAGAGATGGAACGTTACCTTTTTTATTTTACGTATGGGCATAGGGCGAATCATGAATTAATTCGCTAATTCATTAGCACATTCAAAATTTGCTAATCTTGTGATTTCATTAATAGCCTATAATATAAATAATAACAAATGAAAACACTCTTTTCCTTCAGAGGCTTTATCTTTTGTCTGATCTTTCTGTAAAAAAAGATATTTAATACTTAGGGGATTTCATTGAAACAAAAAAGGCTATGTGTTACAGTAATTTTGAAAAACAACAACAAAAAAAACATTGAGCTGCCAGGTGGCTAACGTTAACAAGTTTCCCACTATGCCTTATCATTGTCCTTAGTGATAAGCTGTAGCCACCTACACAGTCTAATGGTTAAAGGAGAAAAAATATTCTTTATTAAAATCATTCTTATCAGAGATAAAAATAAAATATAAGAACATTTGGATGATAGGGTGGTATAGTTTAAAACTCAGTACGCTCCTACTCAAGGAAAACTAATTAAACATATGGTGATTTAAACAGGGAAATAAAACAAAAATATTTCACTAGATAATAAAAATCACACACTACATAATAACTGCCTTAATGTAGTTTGTCTCAGAGATGCCATTCAAGCTGTCAATCTGCTGCACATGAAACTGTGTTTAATTCCAACAACACATTTTCCTTAAACAAAAGTATATTAATTAGATTTTCAAACTCATCTCCCCTAGGAGTTTAAAAAAAACCAAACAAAAAACAACAACTTCACCTTTTGCTTTAGAATTAGGACTAGCAGTTTTAATCCTTTAATTTTTTTTTTCTCCATCTAACAATAGTATGATGACAGAATTTGAATAATTTTAAAAAGATAAGAAATAAAAACTATTAACAAGAAAAGACCAGGAAGCAGAATTGTAGTTTAACACACCTCTCTGCAGCTTCTCTACTGTTACCCACTCTTTACTCCATCCAAACAGTGTCT
>JAUZNJ010077618.1:0-24553 GCA_034780135.1 Jordanella pulchra
GTGGCTTCTTTGCTGCCCTCCTTGAGACCAGGCCTTGCTCCAAGAGTCTCCGCCTCACAGTGCGTGTAGATGCACTCACACCTGCCTGCTGCCATTCCTGAGCAAGCTCTGCACTGCTGGTAACCCGATCCTGCAGCCGATACACTTTTAAGAGGTGGTCCTGGAGCTTGCTGGTCTTTCTTGGGCCCTGGAGCCGTTTTGGCAACAATGGAACGTCTCTCCTTGAAGTTCTTGTTGATGCGATAGATTGTTGACTGAGGTACAATCTTTCTAGATGCGATTCTCTTTCCTGTTAGGCCATTTTTGTGCTGTGCAATGATGACTGCATGTGTTTCTTTAGGGATAACCATGGTTCACAGGGAGAAACAATGATGCCAAGCACCAGCCTCCTTTTAAAGTGTCCAATGGTGTCATTCTTACTTAATCATGACAGATTTATCTCCAGCCCTGTCCTCATCACCACCCACACCTGTGTTAAAGGAGGAATCACTGAAACGATGTTAGCTGGTCCTTTTAATGCAGGGCTGCAATGAAGCTGAAAATGAAGTTCATTTTCTAGACAAATATTGACTTTGCAATTAATTGTTGTTACGCTGATCACTCTTTATAACATTCTGGAGTTTATGCAAATTGCCGTTATATAAACTGAAGCAGTAGACTTTGTATAAACATTTGAATCATTCACAAAACTTTTGGCCATGACTGTAAACATCACCTCAGAGTCTAGTAGAGTGGAAATGACAACACAGACAATCTCTGTCAGGATGTTTTCCTGCTGCGCTGCTCTTTCCTCCAGCTCACACACTCATCCTAGAACTGTACCACAATATTAAAAATGCATAAATACCTGCAGGATCACACACTGGATATATGTAAATGTTTTAAACAATAAAGCTCCACGTGAAAATGTAACTCTGTGAAAATGGAATGAATAAGATTATATATTCGAGTTCAGAGGTTTGATATTTTTTTATACTGGTTGAAATTAACAATGTTATAATTTATAGTAATATTCACACAAAGTTAGATGTTCAGAAAATTACATTTCCTGAAAAGTTCAGATTATGTCACCCAGAATCGCAAGAAACCGGAATCAAAACAAAGAATCAGAATCATCAAATTCCAACGATGCCCAACCCTCATCACTGGGCTCCGCTACGGTGGCTTGTTAAGTCCATAAAGGTGAATGTTTCCTGGGTTGAATTGGGGCTGGTTTGTATCCATAAAAGATGGGAATCGTCTTAAAAAGTGGGACTGGGTCTGATTGTTTGGTTCAGATCAGATCTTTAGTGTAATCATATATCTAAAAAAGGTGCAGCTCAAGGGGAAAAAGACAAACCTTTGTCTGTTTATTGCAAAGCAAACAAGGCAGGTTTGAAAACATACCAAGCACACTGTGGTCAGGGAAGCCATGGGGGAAAGTAAAAAGGCCTCAGAAAAGATTTACCCGTGGATATCGGAGCCGGAAAGGTTTCAGCAGTCTCTCAGCCTCCGAGACTTCTCCTTCACCCGTTCCTGCAAGGAGAAAACCAGAAATACGAAACCACACAGAAACCTTAACAAAATAAATGGGATAATAAATGTTTTCATTGCATTCATTCAAGGGCAAACCTACCGAGGACAAATGTGAGGAAGGTATGGTAGCAGAGCAGCAGCAGAGCGCACAGCATGGAGCGCAGGTTCGTTCCTGTCGCACCGTCGCAGAGAAGAGACAGACCGTATTCCTACAGCAGAGAACAGGCAGAAAAAAAACATCTACTAGGCTGTAAGATGCTGCCGAGTAAATAAAAGAAATAATCAACGTCACACCTTATCACCGGAAAAGCCTGCAAACTCCAACATTTTAAGTATCCGAGGAGGAAACAGAGACAGAGTCTGAAAGTAAAGAACATTTGATCAGTTCCAAAGATACAAGAACACAAGCTCACAACCTTTATATGCATAAGGAGGAGGGTCATTACATATCAAGGCGTCATTGTTTTCCCCCTAAAAGTAGGCACTAAAGTTTAAAAATCAATGTGACGACGTAAACTGTTTGTAAAAGCTGCAGGAAGGGTTGATCTACTAAAGACAGTTAGGAGAGCTGATGAGAGCATAAATAACCTTAAAGAGAAACTTAAAGATAAGGAGGATTTAAAGCTGGACAGTTGTTCTTGGTTTTGTATCATGATCTCATTTCCAACAAGCCTCTGATGTCCAACAGATAGTGTTTGTATTTCCTGCCGATGGTTTGGTCTCATTAGTAAGAAGAGAATCGTTTTTGTGACGCAAGCATGTTTTATAATCAGGATACGGAGGATATTTCTTGTTAAAAGTAACATCATTTTAAGAGCAGGAGTTAACTCTGCTTGCTTTCTTCTTTCTCCCAAATACACTCTTTTTCATTTGTCCCTGTAATCTTTGAGTTTCTGCTTCTTGCACAGATATTTTTTCCTCTTCCTTGTGTCCTTCTTCTCCTGTGGGAACTTCCTTTCTGTTCCACTCAGCGATAAGCTCCCACACCTGTCGTCTCTGCTGGTGGATTTTTTTTTTTTTTTTTCGCTCTCTCTAAGACAAACAGACACAAACACAAACAAAACTACAACTATAGAAAGAATCCTTGTTTGATTGTTTTTGTTTTTGATATTCAGCTTCTAATTTTCAAAACTTTTACTAAAAAAAAAATATATATTTTTATTATGTTATTAAAATAAACAACATTTATCTTATTTTCTTCTGCAGTTAATCATTTTTAATATCTATACATTTTTTAGGAAATTTTCATCGTTTATAGTAGCAACACAGTTAAAAGACAAGTTTCATTGGGAGCTAATTTTCCTATCAGTCTTTCTATTGGCTGTGATAGTAAATAGGCGATGATCTGACTTCAACCAGAGAGCAAAACAGAAAAGGAGAGTAAATTTAGGAGGAAGAAGAAGTTTTGAATGCAAGGACTGCACGTTTTCAGTGAAAGAGTGAAATCACTCAGATTGAAAAATTGGGTCATTTAGGCCCCAGTGGATTCAGAGTAGATGAAGTTTATTAGATTTATTAGTGGAAATCTGGTACTGATTGGAAATCGGTCCGATATTAGTCCAAAAATTAATATTGGAAAATCTGCCTGTCTCTAAAATCTCCAACATTAGAAACACTTTGCTTCTCTCCACTGTTGTGGTTGTGTCTTGGAACGTGAAGAGACAACGCTTAGAGAGGTCCGACCGGAGCGGAAAATGTGAGTCGTTCTCTAATTTCGGAGAAGTCCCAGAGAATGAAGAACCTTTCTCATTAATTAACATTATAACGTATTTGTTCCGTCATTCAGACGTAAACATAAGTCTGGAATCTGTAGGTAAGAGTTTCAAACATGTTAATTTCAAAGAGTTTCATCAGAAAATCCTTACAAACAATAAATCATGACTCGGATCGCAGGTTCTTCTCTCAAAAATCACTGTTTTTTCACCTCATCGTCTTGTTTTTACACAAATGAAAGCTGTAAACCAAAACTGTTTGACCTCCCAAAATGTCCGATGGTCTAATGATTAGTTAATTAACAGAATGTGAAGAGTTACCATTAGCTGGTAAATAAAGGGGATCTTATTTCCCTTAAAGAAACATCTAATGTTTTTCTTTTCCATCTCAGGTTGTAGCTACAGTATATGTAAATAACACGTAATCATGCAGTGTTATTTTAAACATTCAACATGAAGAGAAAGTAATCCTTTTAATGTGATTTGTGTATACTTTGTGACCTACCAGGTTAAATGCTCCCACACCAAACGATATCCCTCCCTCTAAGTGAACGTGGCTGGGTCCTTTGACACAGTTGTGGGACTTTATGAAGTTATGCAGGTCTCTGCATCACAGGAGGGAGAAGTAAAAAAAAAAAACATTAAACAAATAAAAACAATGGAAAAGAATCACATCTCTAAGTAACAAAGTTCTCTAGATTAAAAATCAGAACAAAGGAACTTTAGAGAAAGCAATGGACATGTTATAAATGTGGGGCTAAGAAACCCTAAATCAGGTTAAAATAGATTGTAGAGTTGAAATGTCTTTTTGTACCGTTTATTTCTCATTTCTTTCTGCTTTTCTAATCCGTTCTACTCCTAACCCTGCAAAGGTGTTCAGGCTCTTTTTAACATTCAGTTGCTCAACAACAACCACAAACCTCAACATGTTGTTCAGGAGGATGTGTTGTGGTGATTCAGCACAAATTAAAGCACAACAGTGAGATGGAAAGGAAATAACACAGTTATTATAAATCTAAATCTAATGGGAGTGTTTCCATCCAGCTGCCTTTCTTGCCCCAGCATTCATAGTTGGAGGTATTTTAGCTACTTTTATTGCAGCTTTGCCTCTTTGTGATTTTCTGATTGTATTTTATCAATTAGCAAACTGTAAAAGTATAGGATAAACTTTTGCATATTCAATGTAAATTACTCTCAGAAGTATTTTCTTTTGATTAAGTTAATCCCTTTTTAAAGGCTTTTTTCAAACTTCCTTTTTTTTTGTTACACGTTTTTTTTTCCATTCGATAACAGAACTAGTGTCTCTCTATGAAATTGTATCTTATCTGAAAACAACAGTTTTTAAGTCTTTCAAAAGACTCAGCAACATTCAGTATCACATAAATAAGTGATATATATTTTCATAAAAGAAATTGCAGGTTTCTGTGTTTTAATTTTTAGTTTATTTCCAATATTTGTGTTGACGCCCTGAGACAGACTGATGATCTGTCCAGGATGAACCCTGCTTTCACCTACAGACCGCTGGGAATAGCCTCCATCCTCCCATGATCCTGATGGATAAGAAGGATAGAAGACGGATGGACATTTGAGCTCATATCAAACTAAATTAAACCTGTGAAAGTTGTTTTTTATGAGGAAATAAAACCAGAAAATGTTTGTACAGTGAGCTGTGTGTAAAACAAGCATTTATCTATTAGTTTCCTGTTTCCTGGCTGCTTCAAGCTACAGTGGGACTTTATTTGATTTTATCAGCCTGCAGTTTTCTAACAAACTGAAAATAAACTAAATTACAAAATGACGATGCTTTTTAAGAGTGAAATTGCTATTCAACAGCTAGACTCTGGTTTTATCTTTATAAAGCGACTGAGCTTAATGATCTGATCATTACTTACTTGTAAATCATGTAACTGTTTCGTACTTTCATCCCACCTTTGATGAAACTCACCATGCTCTCATCCTGCGGAAACAACAGAAGAGGACATTTTATTTTGAGACAGGTGAAGTCGTGTAGTTACGGACTAAATCTGGTTAACCTGAGCTGAAGCAAAATGAAAAAAGGACTTTAGACCATAATGTGAGAGGAAACCATGGTTGTGTTGTCCCTGTGTTTATATGGGGGGTATAGAGTTGTCTTTGTGTTTGACTAAGTAAAGCTGCTGTAGTTCACCTGGAGGAAGGTGAGAGCAGCTCTCTGCAGTTGACACTCTGCATAACACACCTCTGCATGGAGCTGCACTGCAAACACAAACACACGCATCCAGTCAGCTGTTAAACGTCTGAACTCCCATCAGCCTCTGTCATACCTTCAGGTTACAAAACCTGATGCATTATTTGGTCCTTTAAAGACTTGAATATGAAAAGCATGTCAAACGTTAACAGGAGACGAAGCATTTATGATGGTTAAACATTTCTGAGTTGATATAATTTAGATGAAAGGATAAATCTTCTTTAATGATGTAAATTAGTTGTTTACCTTCAGACAGCGACTCCCCGACTGACTTGTTTGTCAAACCCTGAGCTTTCCGTCGAAATCTGCAATGTTTTAAAAGCAGCTGAAGCATTTAAATAACAGATATTTTGTTTAATTGAGCAAAAAATTGAATAAAACCATCAAATTTAAAGTAAATGCAAATGAAATAATAAAAATAATAATCTTGTATATTCTCACTTAATCATCAAAAATAAGGATGACATTTTTCTGCTGACTTTGTTATGATAAACAATATTAATATGATAAAATCCATTTTATAAAAAACAAATTGGTATATCTGAAACAATGAAAGAAAAGCCTACATTCATATCCAAACTACATGGACAGGTTTAGCAAAATGGTTCATTTGAAAAAATAAAATAAATAAAACAAAATCTCAAAAAAGCCTCAAACACTCACTGGGTCCATCTAGTGGCTGATGAGGTAGTTTCTATGAAAATTATTGTAATAAAAGTAAAGATACACTCCAAAAAAATGGCACTCCAAAGAAAAAAAAAAAAAAAAAAAAAAAGAAAAATAACAAAGCGTTAAAAGCTGAATTTTTTGGTTTAAAATAAGAGATTCTTCCAATGAAACAACTAAAATTAGCTTGACAAGATTTCTGGAAATAAGACATTTTACAAGATAAAGGAAAATTTTAAAACTAGCCACGAAAACTAATTTTCACTAAAAATTCCTATAATCCCTTAAATTGAGATATTTTAGGTCTTATAATGAGCGTGAGAATTACTATCCTTCTCCTCAAATGTTGGACCTTTTTTTTAAACTCACATGTTATCATGTATGCAACTCATTCTTAGTAACCTACTTGTGTCAACGATCGTCCTGAAACATGATTAAAAATGTTACAACTCAAGACAAAGTATAAGTCACTTCAAAAATAATTCAATTCAGGTCATTTAGACAATTCAACCAGATCAAACGGTCAGATTGGTTCAAATTTCTTTGTCTAAGGAAAACCATCTGATTGCATCGACTCAGTACATCTTCAGTAATCCCTCCTCACACCAAGCATGCATGCAGCGACAGTAGAGAAAAAAAAGCAGTAGAACCAGGCTCGGTGTGAGCGACCATCTCCCGAGATCAACGCGGGTTCAATCGAAACATAAGTCATAGTTTCTTTCCCTGAACTTTAGAAAGTCAGTAAGATTATCTTTAATAATTGTTTTCTCTTAAAATAAGATTTATGTTGAACATAGAGCTGCAGTACGATGGAAACAGGAAACATGTGGACACAGGATAAAATGCTATTGTAAGGAGGTTTCATACAAATAAACAGAGTATGAGAAATCTGACCCAGACAGGTGGAATTGTTCTTAACATCTACATTGTTAATATATCACACATGTTGCAGACCACAGGGTAAAAAAACACACACAGAATGTAAGTGTTTTGGGTCCTTTCTCAGGATAGCTTTCATAACCATGCATCCTGAAACGTGACTCAATGACTCAGCATTACTGGTAATTCACCAATTCAACCATGAGAAGGTTTCACGCACCACTACATGTGCATTTAGGCTCATGTTAACTACGCTGACTGCATACAGGAAACATGGGAATCCCTTAACCAGCAAACAAAAATAATGACCTGCGTCGTCATTCATGGGAGATTTCAAAATCCCCCAAATTATTAAAGGACTTTCAAGGAAAGGTGTCTTTTCATGGCTTTTTTTTTTCCAAAACTTGTTTTTTTTTTTTAAGGATTTCAGAGACTCCTGGGAACCACATATATAAAATAGCACTGGTGGGGATAAGAGGTTTTATAACTGATTTAAAACACAGGTTTCTGTATATTCTCCACTCTACTTTTTATGACATTTTTAACATTTGAGGAAAACACAGAAAGGCCAAAGTTGAATTATGACAGCAATGTTGGAAAGAGTACTCTATAGCTGTTTACCCAATTGGGATCATTTAGACAACCTGTTTTTAGAGTATAGAGTCTTTAAAATATAAAACATCATTGATCAATAATTTGGCCATTTTCCTTTCAAGCCAATCAGTCATAAACTGAGCCTGTATGACTCAGAAAACCTCTCTAAAACAGAAATGCATAAACAAACATACTGTTAAAAATTGTCAGCAAAAACCAGCATAGAGTCAGCAGCCAGACCATGGAGGCGACTGCTCACACCATTCATAGAGCATTAAGTTGAAAAACTGTTCTTTTGAGTTTTTCATTTCGTCTGTCAACAAAAAAACAAATCTGTTCATTTCTGAAGCTCATTTCTTTAAATAGATCAATTAACACCAACCAGCTATCAATAGTTGTTTGTATGTTTGTATGTTTTGTTATTAATGACACTAACTGTGGACAAACTTTTATTTCCAGAGTTTGACATAAGTGTGCATCAAGATAATAAAGCTTGCCTGAGATAGAGCAAATGTTAAAATGCTGTTATAACCTTTTTACAACTCTAAATGTTACTGGAGCTGGGAGAGTTTTTTAATTAAAGGCAGACTGATACTGATTTTTTTCAAGAAAAGGACATGTTTTATAAATGGCACTAATTACATACAGTTAAACAAAAAATTATTAATCAAACAGAAAGGTTTTAAGGTTAACTTTGTTGTTTTACCAGATTCTATTTTTTTCTGTTTTTTTTCCAATTCATTTATTCAAATGTAGTTTTTTCAGACTTTAATCTGTTAAATGTCTTTTTTTTTATTTTGAAATTTGAAAAAAAGTGAAAAAAGACAATTAAATATTTTTTTAAACAATAAAATATGGAAAAAAATGAGAAAATAAATAACAAAGTTACTCTAATTTTGATTGAGAATTTTTTTTTAAGGTTTCATTTTTGAATCGTATTTTTTCTTTTAATTTCCATTTGCAAAACGAGTTTTTTGCTTATAACAATAATGAACCATTATCCACAGCCGGGCCACCAGATAGAGCTTTTAAACCAAATGTAAGGTGCTGTTCTGGTAGGTCTCCAGACAACTGATCCAAGACAACTTTCCTCCTGACTTCCTCCTCACTGGACAAAGCTGACCGTCGTTCCTCTGTGTTTTCTGTCTTCCTCCCACAACAAACTGATTATCTAACACTTCTATCTTTACCAGGCAATAATGCACTTATGCAAAATGCAGTCAAAGCAGTATCTGACCACAGCAGAGCAATACATGCAGTAGCACCTCTATACTTATGGTGAGGATCACAGAAAAACACATTTTAAGGAATCCCGTCTATAATGAGTGGTAATAACTGACCTCTGACAGACCTCCTGGGCGCTCTTCATGGTGTTCCCTGCATTGGTGATGTCATCATGCTGAAAAGTCATCATGGCCTGCATCTCCAGTATGGTGGCGTAGATAAGAGCATGGTACATACTCTCATGGATTCTAAACAGTCAACACAGGATTGCAGGATCAACATCCTCCACCTCTAAATGTAAGCAAACACCGTTTAGCTACTGTATGTCCGGCACATTTTCCTGCAGAGGAAAGATAAGAGCAAATATCTTTTCTCTCGCTATTCTTTCTATCTGCTCTTCCATTCCTGTTCACTCTGTCTCGTGCAACGTGTTTGCACGGTATGGCTGACGTTCTGCAAGGCTGTTGAATCAGTCTGACCTTGGGCGTCAGCTTCAGCAAACACTTGATATCCTGGAGACCTAAAACCCGGCGGCCGGCCCTGTGTTTCACAGCTCGTACCACAGAAGTCCTCTAAGATCACAAAGGAAGCTGCATTACTGCTGACATCATGCTGTGAACGCACCACCGTGAATCTGCTGAAACACCACGTGCTTTACATACAACCTTTCATGGTTAGAGGCAGCTGAAGCCCCCTCCTGGCTGGGGATTAGTGTTACCTAGGGCGCAGCCTCTCCAGGCTCTCATTGAAGTGGTTGTTAAGGAAGAGATCCAAGGCCTCCATGCACTCATCCAGACACGCTTTCAGGGTCTGATTGGAGGAGCTGCAACACAGATGGGTGCAAAGATGAACAGATGAGATATAGTGAAGTGAGTCGGGGGAAGGGAGGCTGTAATGTGGCAACATATGCAAACATGCAGGTTCACATATTGATTTATCATTCAGAGGATAAACCATGTGTGTCTAAGCTAGTTTTTGCTTTAATTTACCACAGGCTTTCTTAACCCTGGTCCTCGGTTCTACGTGTTTAAGGTGTTTCCCTACCTCCACACACCTGACCTGAATGAAATGGTGATTAAGAGGCTTTTGGAGCATTTGACGGCTGGCCAGGAGGTAATGCAATGATTCGAATCAAGTGACAAATCTAAAACATGAAGGACAGCAGGCCCTGAATACCGGGGTTAAGAAGCTCTGCTTTAACAGACTTCCTTGGTAAATGCTCAATACATTGCAACATTAAAATGTATGGAAGGCCAGGGGGGTTAAATATGTTTTACAGGTTACATGTTTTAATAATTCGATTAAGTCCATTTTATTTATATATTGCCGTTTCATAACACAGGTCATCTCAAAGCACTTTACAGAGGCAATTACACCAGAGCATCCAATCAGAACGGTTCAAAGTTTTCTATCTGAAGAAACCCTGAGCTTGTGGTGACAGTAGATATTCACTCACACTGAGCATGCATGCAGCGACAGTAGAGAGTAAAAGAACTTCTTTCAACAGAAAGAAACGTCTAGCAGAACGAGGCTCAGTGTGAGCGGCCTTCTGCTGAGACCGACTGGGATTCAAGGAGACAGAAGCAGACATAGAAAAGGAAAATAGACGCTCTGATCTATAAATACTTTGTATATAAGAAAAGGTAATGTACACTAACTCCATAGGAGGCTCTGTATGGGAAAGAATTGATTAAGCAGAAAAGCTCTGAGCTGTTTTTTCCATCAGAAAGGATAGAACAGAGCATAATAATCACGGTTAAAGCTGAGCCTATAGCCACGGCTGATGAGTGAAAGAGAAAACAGTCATGAATTAAAAGTAAAGGTACGTTCACAGTAAACATTAATATTCTTGTGGGTTCCCAGGTGTTGGTAGCTTGACATATCAGCTCCTTGTACAGACCTCTATATTCCCATGGGTCACAATACATGATGGGGAACAGAACATGGTTCAACACTGGTTCCTGTAGTCTGTTCCACTAACAGAGGCTAAGAGTGAGAAATGGAGCTGTATGTGATACGGAAAGACAAACGGCAGCGTTATCATCCAGAATCCTGCATCAAGTTTTCCACTGGAAAAATATTTGTCTCTGCTGTAGAATGCTCTACAATAAATAATTTAAAATACTCACAATATATGTTGAGGAAATGTGGTTTTATTGTTTTAATTAATCACTTTGAGTTATTTAATTCTGATCAGCTCATACTTGGCACTTTATACGCAGTGTTTTTATTTTGTTTAATTTCTTACCTATGTGGTTTAAATGCTGATTAACAGGAAACGTTTTTCTTTAAAGTATTGCTATAAGTAAACAGGATAAATACTTATAAAAATGATCAGCTATCAAACAGCGAAACTATAAAATCTGAAAGAAAAGAACGATATTAAGACAGTTGGTATTTATTATTTACTGGAATCATGGTAGAAATTTCCTGTAACTTTGAAAAGAAAATTACTTCTGTTCTTCAAGGCTGGTGGGAATGTCCTCCAGGTGGGTATAAACTGAACTATGGCTGGTATGTAGTCACCTTTGCATTTTAAAGGTAAGAAAATGACAAAGACGTAGAATAACAATATGTTTTTTTTTTATTCAAGCACATATTATTTAGAGTTATAATGCCCAATTACTGTTTAATTTGTCACATCTTCTACAAAAATATTTCCAACAGTAAAACATGAACTATTATTCTGTGTGTTGGTGTTCAGCAGAACAACTTACTTCATTATTACTGAATATATCGACTTAGTGAAAGCTGTGGACAGTCCTTAGGTTGTGGACTTACCTAAAGACTATTTTAGATGCATATATTTACTTCTAAAATAGGTATGATAATTTAATCCCTTCCATTATTGCAAATATATAACAAACCCTTTGTGTTACATATAGAGCAAAGATAGATTCCCTCAGTGCCAGTTGTTGCACATTCAGCGCGGACCTAGGAACCTTTGGCAAGTTTTTGTTTCCATTACAACTAGTCCCTAAAGATGTATATTATTATTGACCGTTATATGTGTAACAAATATTTATGGTAAATATTGGCTTACTTTACGGCTAGTGCAGCGACCAAGAGCTGATTATTTAGCTGTTTGGCACCAAGATCTGGTGACGTTTTTCAGAGCCATATTAATATTATATTATTATTATTCCTTTTTAATGTATCTGGATATATCAGGAGGAATATTATCATGACACATGTATTGATATGTATCATTAAATTCCTTTTAATTCACAATCCTAATATAAACAGCATTTTGGGACATAATAAAGGGCATCATTAAAACATGGAGCTGTTGCAGCTGCATTGTTGGCTGCTATGGTTACAGAGAAGCAGTGTTGCATTATGGGCTGGCCTACTTCCTCTCCACCATCACTACATGCATGTTCTGTATGAGGGATTGCTGCAAAGTCAACGACAAAATGCAGGTGACTTTCCACTGTTGCTACATGTTCTTCTAGGAGGATTGAACATAAACAAATATAAGTAAAACATCTGTAACTCTTTTAGTACTTCAAACTTTAACACCCTGCAAAATAAAATCTAGGATTATTTATTCATGAACTTTACTTCATCAGAAATTCCTCATCTTTCTTAAAGCACTGTGAAAATGTCACTATTGTATGTTAAGACATTTGTAAGAAATCAGACCTTAAAACGTTTAAGATTTAAATTTTAAAATGTGTGGAATGGAACATTATTTACACATTATTTTAATAAAAACGCACCAAATTGTGCCTGGAGATGCATGTCACAGCAGCTCTATCATTATCTGTACCATTGGTCTTTATATCTATGCTTCCAGCCTTTACCTCCATAGTGGCGCTACAGAGCGCTGTTTATAAAACCCAGCAGCACCTGAGACAGTTTTCCAACTGGCTGCCTCCCTGGTGAACATGATGGACATTTTACACCCTGAGTAGACAGCTGTCAAACATAATCCGCTTATCAGCACTGTCAGAACTTGACTTTCTTTACCTTCATATAATAAGTTAATACTGAATATACATACAGCTCATTTTATCCTTATTTTATTCCTAAAGTTTATTTCATCCTCAATTCAGTGCTGAAACCATATCCATTAAAAATGTTTGTTGTCTATTCTATGTTCAGATTAAACCAATCTAAATGTATTTAATTTTAGTTTCAAAGGTGCGGATTTTAATATACAGATATAAAATACCTGCAACTCTTTGTTTGTGTCAGTATTCAATTATTGTGACAGCGATTAGCAAACACTGTAGATTTTAAATTTTACCTTTTAGAGTAGATTTTAAGATGCATATCTTTATTTTTAAATATACTTTCTGTGTGTGAGGCCAGGTAGTCTTAGGAGTCTTCTACCTCGGACCGAACGGCTCTGCTCTGACAGAATGCATTTTATTAATGAAAAACAGCGTCACAAAAATGTTCGATAATTGCTTTAAACTTCAACGAACTTTTTACCCCGTCTACAGCTTTTGACTTCTCATCTTAAAAAAAAAACTGTCTACTCCACCAACTACAAACTCGCTCTTCCTTCCTGGTTCAACAACTCTGCAGCTGTCTCTGTCTCTCTTGTTTAATGAAGTTTGATGAATAGGTATGCGGGAGAATGAGGACAAGACCTGCTTCCTGTTGTTTCCTGGCATAGATGTCAGTGATGATTGTCCCTTTTTGTTATCACCGGGGGTTTCCCAAAACATTTAAAGAAAGTGATCAACGATATCTGGTGTGCAGTAAACAATATTTGAAAAAAAAACTTTAACTCTTTTCATCTCTAAAAGTAGTGTTTTCTTTTCCGCTTAGGGTCTGTACTCACTTTTCCGCAGCACTTGTCTCTTTCCCATTGGACATGTTGCCTCTTCGAGCTGTGCGCCCTGAACACCTGTTAGAAACTCAGCAGCAGCAGCAGCTCTGGTCCGGAAAGCAGCATCCAGGAGAGCACAGCACAGACTGATCCAACGAGACTAGTAACCCTGGAGCTGACATCGAAGTCACAAACAGTTTCCTTTAGAGCAAACTTTGGCATGTATTCAGAGGTGAAGGCACGCACTCATCTGTGCGGATCGGGTAACTTGAGCGCGTGCGCATAGAGGCGCGCTGACTCCTCCTCGCTGAATCCACTGCCACGCACGCACACATTTAGCATTAGGAGCTCATCCCGATAAATAGGAATCATTTCATGAAAGATATATCTTGCATTTGAAGTTTATAAAGCCAGTTCATATGAATATTGTTATTATTTTTATAATTTAAGGCAGTCTGCCAGGAAGTGAAATGTTTTTACAGCTTTACATTCTTGTGGACATATTCTGATTAATTGAACTGAAGTGGAAACAACTTTTGATATCCTCGGGCTGACGCAGCTTCTGACGCAAAAATAAACAATGAGCTGCACGCCAGTTCTATTGTAAAACCATAAAACGAACACTTGATGGCGCTGTGGTCTCATTTATGTCACCTACAACCACCCCAACGGAATCGCTTCCTTTTTAGTTTTTCCACAAGTAGAAGTCCTTAGTGGAAAATCTTCACCAATAAATCAATCTCTTACCAAGTATTAAATATAACTGGTATCATAATCTATTTGCTTTAGTGTAGATTTTGATATAGTTTTCCGAAAAAAAAGAAAAGAATCTCAAGTCATTGAATTAATAAACAGGTCTTTTTGACTCATTTTCATATTTTTTTTCTTTTTATTATACCATATATTATTTTTTTCCTTTTTGTTTGCTTGTTCTTTGTATATAGTCTGAACTACATATCTGCCATAAAATCTATCTGTAATGATTTTTAAAAACTCAACTCACTTAACAAAGTCAGTAAATTCTAGGTATTTATTGATATGGTTGACCACCCTCTTGACCCTTTTCAGAAACAAATTTAATACATTTTTATATTATTATTGAACATTATTATTATTAGTAGTAGTAGTAGTAGTCCTGTCCTGAGGACTTAGCCCTCCTGTGTTGAACCATGCAACTGTGCAGTGGTTGTTTGGTCCCTCCAGTGTACAGATATGTACACTCTTCACTACGCTGAACAGCACAAACATTGTCAATCTTGTTCATGATTGTCTTATCTTTCCGGTGAACCACTTTTTGTCTCAGGGTTTGAACTGCACCAGGATCTGGTGCAGGTTAAAGATCCTCCTGAGTTTTTCAGAGACTCCACCATATGTTTTTGAAAGTGTTGTATTGTGCTACTTTACCGTATCATAATGAATATCCTAAATAACTAGAACTGGAAGTTATAGCTAATCAATAGCTCATTCAGAATTGAGGGTGAAATTATTAAATGATCATTAGTTACATGATGGGCTGTATGGTGGAACAATGGTTAGCACTGTTGCCTAGCAGCAAGAAGGTTCTGGGTTCAGTCCCGGCCTGGACTTCATGGAGTTTGCATGTTCTCCCCGTGCATGCCTGGGTTTTCTCTGGGTACCCCAGCTTCCTCCCCCAGTCCAAAAACAGGACTGTTAGGTAAAGTGGGATCTCTGAATTGTCTTTAGGTGTGAGTGTGTGTGCGAGCATGGTTGTACGTCTTTGTGTGTGTCTATGTGTTGTCCTGCGACAGACTGGCGTCCTGTCCTGGGTGTACCCCGCCTTACGCCCATAGTCTGCCAGAGAAGGCACCAGCCCAACAATGACCCTGACGGATGAAGCAGGAGAAGATGGATGGACGGATAGTTACACGATTTTAACTGTAACCTCTAAGCATTTTACTCAAGATGGGCTCCAGGTGCCTTTAACCAATTAAGTTATTTAGACTATGGTTATCAGCAGAGGTATTAATCATCAACCAATCTCTGTTGATTCAATTGGTAACCAGAAAGGATGATTCTGGCCTGAGTGATCAACTATTCACTGTATAAAATAACCACAATGGATCACAGATTTAAACAATGGTACCTTTATTAGCTAACAATCAAAAACAACACATTACTGAAAATAAGCACAAGTAAAATAAGAACACATAAAAGGGGTAAAAGGAGTTTTAAGCGTCTGTTCAAGAGTCTGTGGGGAGTTTCAAGCTCTAAAGCTTAATGCTTTCAAAATGTCCTTAAAATAGCAAATACATGTGAAGAGACCCAGGTGCATGGATATTAAATGCAGTCAAAACAATGAGGTTTCATTTGGTTTACTTGAATAATGACTCAAATGCATTAACTGTAATAAAGCTGAAACAGTTAGCTGGTCCTAGCAGTTCCTGTTGGGTAGGTTCTGGCTGAAACAAAGGAAGTGTAAGGCTCATAGCATGAGGCAGCTTGGAGCAAAAGATGGTAGTTAGTCCACTGTAGCATTCAGTTGGTCACTTTTGTTTCAACACCATCAAAGTTCAAACCAGAAAGCTTATTTTAGGGAAAACACAAGCAAAACAATCTATTCTACTGTGGCAAAGTGCACATTATAGAGGCCCAGACAGGATTTGATCCCGAGACTCTTGGGTGAAAGTCACACACGCCAACCAGTCAGCCAAAGGGATATCCTCTCGGCCAAGTAGCTAAGGCGCATCATCAGTAAAGGGAAGGCATTGTGACAGGACCCCACATTGTCACATCTCTCACCCTCTTTTCCCAAGCACGTCCTCGTGCTACACACAGGCTGCCACAACCATTTTTGAATCCATGGAGTCTTAATTGGAATATCACATGGATCCTGCAAGCAACGGCAAAATGTGGCAAGGCACACACTACAGAGGGCCTGGGCGGGATTCCATCAGGAGGTTAAAAAAACCCCACTGCGTCCACTTGGTTTGAATTGCAGGAAAAGACACACGCATTCAGCAATCTGAATCATAGGCAGGTTTAGTCTGACTTGGTCCAGCGAGTCCAGATTCTTCTCCGGAGGGATTTGTTTGCTACATACGTAGCTTCAGCTGCAAATTGGTGTGTCACGCCTTACACAGCCGAAGGCCAATGGCAAAAGAGAAAGTTGAACCTGAAGCAGTTCCCTATACGATCATGGTTGCAGGATGCGACGTCAGAAGGGAGTCGCTGTTATTGCATTCCTGACATTTAACTCTAACCGTTGTATCATTTTACAATTCTCTTTGTTAGCAAGGCATTGGTTACAGGCAGCCATTCTACAAATGCTGTATAAAACATTTCAGCTGGATCACGGCCAGAAGACTTTTCTTTCTAAGTTGTAGGCAATGGGAGGCGTGGAAAAAAACATCAGCATTACAGATTGCTTATTCTACTTAAAATCAATCGAGTGGGCTACATAGGTAGTGTAGTACAGAGCTGAGCTGACCTAAGTTTCTTCAAATACCCTATTCTATATTATATTTTAAGAGGTATAATACATAGTCAAACAAACATGAGACTGTTTTATAACCAAAGTAAAGTCAAAAGGGGCACATTTTGCTTCCAGTTTATTACCAAGGAGGTTATGTTTTCATCTGTGGTATTTAGTCTGTTTGTTCATCTGTTTTCAAAATAACCTGAAAAGTTAAAAGTTTAAGATCCGCCCAGCACTTTTCAAGTTATTTTGAAAACAGACAAACAAACAAGCTGCTTGGCGTAGGTCTGCGCTGTCTGAGTGCTTTCGTAGTTGACAGATAGTTTTGGTGGATTTTTTGATTGAGGATTTCTTCAGAATGACCACTAGATGTCAGTGTTTCTGAATGATGTTTTTTCACTTCCTGGAATTTGAGAGGAATCAGACAACAGTCACTCTTAAAGTAAACACAATGATCTAGAGGAATCCAAAGCTGCTAAAATTTTCACCTGACAGGAAACAAAGCAGCAAACAAAGCAGTTTAAACATTTGGTGGATTCTATTCATAGATTTAATTTGCTGAATTAAATAACTTTAACCACTTGATGAACTTTAATCTTCTATACAGCATTTATTAGAAACTGAATGATGAAGAAATGATGATGAATTCTAAGTGAACTTCTCTTCTATGGTTTTCAGTTTGTTTGTTTTTTCTTAAAACAAGATATTTTCAAGGCAGCTGTAGGCAAATGAAGAGCACAAAATTAAGCGTTGGTGATGATAAACACTTTTGTGTCTCTTTGTTTAGTAAACTCTATAACTTATATGAGTATTTATGGTTTCATCATCTATCCAAATCCAGGTCAAACAGGGATCAGAATCGTTGGACATCTTTCATCTTTTTTTTTTCTTTTGCCATTAAATGAAATTTTCTTTACTATTTTTAAAGTTCACATTTTATGCAATATGGGTAAATTATGAAAAGAGATACGATTGTGGGACTGAAAAAATATTCAAAACAGGTGGTCAGTCAGGGTCATTTCAGTTTGATAAAAAAAGAAAACTTCTTAGCACTTATTGTGTCTTACTGATAAAATTGCTTCCTCTGTATCTCAAGTGTTGCTTCAGTTTCTAGGTTCTACCTACAGAGAGATAAAAAGTCCCTCCTTTAGTCTGTAGAAAGAAACGGATTCCAGCTTTCCAAACTCTGTCCTACTTACTCTATGGCAGTGGTTAACGTAGGCCAGGTTTGTTGTGTTACCTGTTTCCTATTCAGTGAATTAAATAATCTTTTAAAAACATCTTTGTAATTTCCTGAGGATTTGAAACCCTTACCCCTGGTCTTGCAAACATGTAAGAAATCATTTATATGACGCTAGCAGACAGGATAGCATGTGTATTCTCCCATGGCCAGTAGTTGCACATTCAGTGCAGACGTAGGAACCTTTTGAAAGCCTTTGTTTTTCTTACAACTGGTCAAAGATGGTGTATTCTATCATTGATGGTATCATAATTTTTTTTTTCTGAAATGTGCAATAAACCTACATTTCTATTTTTTTTTGTTCAGCAGCCAAAGTGACAAAACAAATTTGTCTCAAACCTTTTTTCTTTAATATACATAAATTCACCCTTCAAGAGGTAAAATGTAAAATTGGTGAGAGTCATTTTTTCAGATTTTATTTCCCTTCTTATCCCAACTGTGACTCTGAATTTAAGCAGTGAAACGGTTTACGCTGCCCTATTCTAGTCATACGATATCTGATCTTCATGATCTGATAAGATGAACAAACTTATCTACCTGATTGATGAAGCTCCAATGTTGTGAATTAGACTTCTTCATCTGCACAAGGAGAGCAAACTGGAACACCCAGTCAGCTTTATGAATTGTTGGCCTGAATCTTTATTGTCAGTGCCGGACCAAAATTAGATATTCCTGACACATCAAGCTCAAAATGCAATGATTCTAGACATGTGAAGGATCATGTACTTGATTACAGAAGACTTTTTTCATCTTCAATGTCCTGTTATAATCAGATATTTTACATCAGCACCCAAACAATACAGCTGAGAATGACATGTTGTTTAGAAGGGAAATGAAGCGTCTGTGGTGGTGACAGCTTTCACTTTTTCTTTTTCTCCTTTTTCTGGGAGTTTAACATTTACCTTCATTCATCTTGATTCAAGGTCCAATAGATTTTTATTATACTCATTGGTTAACTTATTTCACCGCAAGAAATGAAAACAGAAAAGAAAAAAATTCAACGTACATAAAGCTATGTGGTTAGATTTAACAAATTAACAACCAAGAGGTTTTCTGAACCACTTAGCTCTATATGATAGCAGGTTTCATTTGCAGCCTGACTAAACAGCTTGGTTAGACTAGATTAGGGTTGTTTTTTGTGGTTTGGTACACCATGTTCCTAAAAGAAATCATAAAATACAATCATAAATGTTTACTACAGAGTAAAAGAGGTTTTCCTCTTTGACCCGAGACAGGAGGTAAGACATTAGAAATGGTTATATAAAGCAATTATTAAGCTTTTCCATAATGGTTGTACTGAAAAAAGCAAAGCCTAAGATAAAGAAAAATAACAACAACAACAAGCTAGTCTGTTTTTTTGTAAACGCACACAAGCACAAGTTACTTTCAATTACAGTCCTGATATCTATTACTGCCCTGTCTCCATAGCACAGCTATTTATGAAAAGGGAGGGGCAGAGGTGGTTTGTTAAAATCAAAGAACACGTCTGCTGTAACTTTCATATCGATGTTTAAACTGATGATTGACACCAGAAGAAACAACTTCTTCAGATAAGGACGGTGTTTAACGTAGTCACTATGGAGAAGAGGCAAAAAACAATCGTCAGCATGTTACAGGATGTGGTGCCTATCATAATTAATTTGGCCCTTGTTTGTGTGGAAGACACATAGAAGAGAGGAGGGGAGGCACATCTGCTGGGAACCAGATAATAAAATAAAAGCATTAAAAAATCCTATTGTCCTCACCAGTCATGATCATATTGTTACAAAAACCTATGTTATAAATACTCTTCAACCTATTTATTAAAAATATCACTCAATAGTTAAGGTTGGAGAGAAGTGAATAAGTTATAAGCAAACACCATTTTGTTGGATGCTTAGAAACCATGAGTTGTAACATCTACCCCCCTGCTTCCACCTTTTTATCAATAAAGCATCATCACAAAACCTCAGATCCCTCATTGTGTTCAGTATTGACCCATACTCTGTACTCTGCTAGCTTTGACAAGAGAGCCTTTTTCATTGTTTACTTTTCAAGAGATTTTTACTTGTTTAAAATCTGATTCTGATGCTCCCTTCAGAACCAGCTTATCTTCTTAGGCCCCTACAAACCTTAACTGTCAGTAATTCAGCCTTTACTTAATAAAGCCTGCTATTGACCCCAGTTTTAAGAATTACAGTTCTATTTCTAAGCTGCCTTTCATTTTTTTAAATCACTGAAAAGCCAGATTACAAACAGCTAACTGGATTCTTTTTTGCCGCAGAGTCAACGACACGATGTGATGTCTGCTGTCACCATATGGTTATACAGGAGTGACTCCTGCTAAGTCAATGACTGGGTGTAATCAGCTGGGCTTCCTTATACAAAAACTGTTTAATCTATACAAATCTGTACAATTTGATTTTAATTGTCTCTGTAACGTATTTTGAGATGAAATGTTGTGAACTAGTGCTATAAATATAACCTGAACTGAATTAAGTTTTCTTTGGATGAATTACAAACCTAAAGCAATGTTTTTTATCTGGTTATAAAGTTCTGTATAGTACAGAGTTTGTCCTTTTAAAGGTTTTGAATATGTTCCTTGCGAATGACTCTGACGATTGTCTTGTAACTGTTTTTCTCACTCTAACTACTGCATTTCACACAGTGGACCACACAGCTTTGATTTGTGGTTTAGAGCAGTGGCTAGTAAAGTAGAGCATTACATCATTAGGTTAAGATAATCTTATACTTGCACAAAACATTTGCACCAAATTGTACATCTGCAATATGTGTTAATTTACTCAGACTTAAGGTGTTCTGAAGGCGGCTGAGCCATATTGCAACCAGTGTATGGGAGGGCATTCAGTGGGGTGTGGTTTATTCCCTGTCCAAGGAAGAGAATTGTTCTTCCTTGTTGCCGTATCATCTATTATCTGTCTAATAGTGACAGGCTGAGCTGCACTGCTGTTTGTAGTTGTGTGTGTTGATATGCAGGAACTGAGATCGAAGTTCTCCCTCACTGGTAAGTGCTTTTAATTTAATCTTGAATTAGAGCTATTCTCCTCAGCATTACAATTCTTAGTTTATTTTATAATGGATGTTACTTTAGTTCCTGCTAAACGGAGTTTATGTTTCTTTACTGTCAATCTTTTATTTTCCTGTTTTATAATATTTTTTGTACACATGTTTTTGGTTAGTTCTTTTGTAAGTCAAGTGGCTAAGGAGGGCACCAGGGCACAGAGTTTTTTAATAGGGTTAAGAAAGGCTGCTGGTGATTATACTGTAAAGTTATAGTGGAAACAAATTCACTGAAACATGTCGCTTGGTATCGACAGTGGCTCTTTTTATTTGAACCATGTAAAGCCTGCCTGACTGCCTTTATGACCTTCATTTTGTCAAAGGTTGAGGACATAACACATATATACACACATATACACATTTTTACAGATGCTCTGACAACGTACATTTATAACGGATCTTTCTATATATTAACACTGCTTTAGATCTTGTATAAAGCACAGTGATAGTTTAGTGAACCAGCATTGTTTCTCAAATAACTTTTTTCAGATTTAGTTTTAGAAACGGGAACTGCGGTCTGATTTTTTGTGTGTAGGCTCTATGATTAATTTCTTTGGAAAGAAAACAAAACCAATAAACCAAAACAAGTGTTTTGACCTTATCTTCACAAGTTCCAACTTGTTCCTAGACTGATTCTGTCAGATCTGCTCTTTGCCCAACATCTTGTTTGTGGCGTTTCATTGTTATAAAGAGAAGCTTATCTAGTTAGATAACCTTGGGTTGGGTAGCAGTTTACCACTACATTTGTAGTAGTGCTTAGCTAAAGCCAGCAATAGCATCTACTCCCATATAGTGCAATGTTTGCCCTGCAGGCTGCTCTAATCTACCTCTGTGCTCCTCAGCTTTCCTTCTAAGCTGGCACCAGAGAACTCCAGCCTCAGTGGGAGTACAGTGAACCCTCGTTTTTTGTGGGGTCACTTCCAAAAATCACCCATGATTTTTTACATTATACAATTAAATACTCCAATGATACATTAAAACCAAAGAACAAAACCTTTTTACAGGCCAAAGCATTTGCTTAACAAATAAAACTACTGTATAAACTTTTTTTTGATTGTTTTTTTGCTTGTTTGTTTGGTTTTTTTTTTTTTTTTTACAAATAAGTACTGTAGCTACTGTAAAATAGTAATTTTAATCATCAATACAAAGTGAAGGCCTCAAATTGCGGCGATCCACACTGCCCCACCGTGACCCGAGTCTTTGGATTAGAAAGGGAGAAAGTGAAAAATTATTTTAAAACTACAAAGTACAGTAGGTCAAATAGCGACTCACATGTATTTCACTGCTCTTCTGACCGAAGCACTGCATCCTGACTACATATTAAACTGCAAGGTTATATTGACACACAGGTAGAAAAGAAGTGGAGAGACAATGCATGATGCAAATCCGTGAAGCAGCAAGACTGTGAAAGGTGCACCGCGTTATAGCGAGGGTTCACTCAATGTTCAGATCACTCACCTCCTATTCTGTTCAACACATCTGATCCAGACTGCTGACTGCTAAGATGGCCACCGGTGAGGATGTTGGACTCTGCGCTGTGAGACATCTAGCCTTTGCTATGTACATCTATGCCTCTACTGTTGTGGGTCCTTAATCCAGAGTGGGGCACCAATGGCCCGGCTGGTCCCGGTTCTGCTGCTCTCTCACAAACATGGACCAAGCAAGGAGAAAGATTTGTGTCAACTCAGAGAAAAACTCAAAAAAAAATCTAACGATGAGTTTTTGATCACATGAAAACTGACCAATTCTAACTGCCAATTAACTGGTCAAACTTAAACCATTAACGAGCCCAGATATTGATGACAGAGAAACTTGGTTGCTTAGTAACTATGCTGTTCACTCAATGGTGGGAAAAAATGTTCTTAGTTGTATTGTTTTATTATTTCTAACAAAATATTTATTTTTTGTGTAGATAAGTCTATTTTTCTTTTATTTCAAAGGTAATACGTAGTTAACCTTTTATAAAAGCAATAAGCCCAATGATTTCATAGGTTACAGGAATTTTAAAACGAGAGGTATGATGCAAGGAGGAATGCCCCTCCATTGTAAAATCCGTGTAACCCACAGCTTCTCAGGGCTTATTGCTGTAGTATATCTTCACAATAACATTTTCTCTCTTCCACAGGCAGACAGTCAACCATTTCTTCTTACTTTACTTTGCACTGGGACAGGACCTACTGGAGAATGTTATGGTATGAAACGTTTTTCCTTAACATTAGAAAATAATTGTCTGCATAGCATATATTAATTATAATTATTGGCTCTCTTTCCAAGCTTCAGGCTTCTACAACAAACTCTTCAAACTGCTAAATCTCTTCCACCAGAGGCACGGTTATTCAGTTTCTTTAAAGTACACAGGACAACCTACAGTTCAGGCAACTGACTGTCAACATGGCAAACCAGCCAAAGTTAAAGCGAAGACATTCCATGAAACATCTTATTCTATTCCAAGAAACATCTTATCTTCAAATAGTCGATCTGGAAAATGACATATCAAGTATTTTACAAACGCTGATAAGGGAATCTGAGGAAATCCACCTGCTGTATAGCCAAACGTTTAAAGGGAGTTGGGTTAGAGGCCTTACCTCAGGGTTAACAGTGGTTACAGCAGGGGTATTATTAGGGGTTCCTGGAATACTTGGATTTGGAGCTGCTGTTTGGTATAAAAACTCAGGGAAGTGGAAAGAGATTGGCCACAAAGTGAAAGACTGGGAAGTTGTAAGTGAAGATTTCAAGAACATCACTGCACCAAAAATGAAAGCCCTATTGCAGATGAAAAATGATCTGGACATGATAAATAAGGAATCACCTGCATCAGGAACAACCCCTGGAGCTCAAGCAGAAACACTTCTTTTAGAAATAGACATGTTTTTGCAGCTTCTTTCACAAATGGGTGAATTGTCTGCATGTGATAAAGCTGAACTTATTTTCACAAAGTTAGTTGATCAATGTAAGAAAATTCAAGAGGAGCTCAGGAACATGAAGTATGTCCTTCAGGACTGAACTGTATTGTTAAGAGACAAAACTCTACTAGACATTGACACTTGGACAAATAAAATCTAAAGGTGCCATGATCTCTTGATTTGGATTTTTGGTTCTGTTCTAGGGGTTGAACGACTACATATTTTTTAAGGTCGACCACATCATGATAATAGTCGAGTCGATGTCGACTAGTCGCGGTGACGTCATAGTGACGTAAACGCAAAAACCCTTCACA
>JAUZNJ010077629.1:0-24551 GCA_034780135.1 Jordanella pulchra
CCATCCATCCATCCATCCATCCATCCATCCATCCATCCATCTATCCATCCATCCATCCATCCATCCATCCATCCATCTATCCATCCATCCATCCATCCATCCATCCATCCATCCTCCATCCATCATCCATCCATCCATCATCCATCATTAACAGATCCCTCCCAAAATTACCTCAAAAGACAGAAAATCTGCATCTGGACTGCTGCCAGAGCTTAACTTGTTCAACGATTTCCCATCAGGGATATGTTCATTAAGAGATCAAGGCATCCAGAAATCTGTCACCCTGGGCAGAGGATTTGATTCTCAACACTCAGCCAAAGCAGCTAGAGCAGTTTATTTAGCAGCCTGTCTGATAAATAAAGATTTGATCTCTTGGCGGTCATTAAAGGGATCCCTGTGTGTGTGTGCTGGTGATATGGGCAGGGAAAAGAGCACTGGTCTCTGCAAAGCGCAGCAGGCGACCTGCGTCAAAGGGCACAGTCCGCTCAGCAGGCAAAAAGAGGATTACAGTTCAAACAGAAATCAAAATCTTTAAAAAAAAAAAAATCAATGTTTACATTAATACACAGAAAAAGTTTAGCTGTTTGTTTCAACCTCACTGAGGTTGTGCTTCCAGTTTTAACTTGAAATGTATGATTGTTGGGCTTTTCAAACAAATCAGAAATATATATATATTGCATGATGTGTCTCACTCGCTTCCAGTCTTATCGCTCTTAAAATCAAGTTTGATTTAGTTTTTTTTCTCTCTCTAAATCTTGGAGTTTTCTTCATTGGTTCCAAACTTTGCCAGAAGCTACATAAAGACGACTGGTCTGATGGACCAGAACAGATACAACCTTATGCTGTCTGTCACTGTGCAGCTGTTAAAACTGGAGCTATGCAGTCATTGTACTTATACCAGCTCTCTGCCAGAAGAAACCCTGTTTAAACCAAGGACAAGTGCAAAACAGGAGTTGTTAAGGTATTTTCATTTTGTGTTCACATAATAGACTTCCCCATCGTATGAAATGGATGAAATGGATGAAGACTCCAACAGATTTTATCCTGTCCATGGTTTACAGATACTGTACAGGCTACACACTGCAAACTGCTTGCTCGCACACGAGCTTCAAGCTGATAAAGTTCTGTTATGTTTTCAAAACTAGGTTTTTGTTGTTGTTTCTTACATTGCCTGTGCCTGAAATAATATGTTGTAGAAAACAACACGCTTTAAATAGAGGAAAAAAATTGTTTTTTTTCTGGCTAGTTTTCTCCTAACACAGGCACTTACATGACAAAATCTCCATTTAAAGGCAAACACACTCACTCCATTGCCAACCTCATTTACCTGCTTAAATTAATAAAAAATACCCTTATTTTATGAAGCGTTTCTTCACTTTTAGATCAGTTTTCACAATGTTCATTAGCTAGCACTAATAGAAAATACAGAGAGAGACTAATCAAATTATGAATCCTAAAATAAGCAGCTTTGTCCTTAGTTTGAGAAGGTACATAAGATAATCTGCCAATGGATTAAGTATTTTTGCTCTTAAAATAAGATAAATACATATAATGCAGTTCAAATAAGATAATGGGGTTGTTGTTTTTTTTATTTTAAACACATATCATTTTATTACATTGGCAAATTGTCTTATCTGTTCATATCAAGTGAAAATAAACTGATTTCAAGAAAACTTGGAAGAAATGACTCTTTTTTTCAGTGCATAAACAGAAAACCTTTAGCTCTTGGTGACATTATATACGACTTTAGAAAACACATTAGAGTAAATGTTTTTGTACAATCTCAGTCTTAGACTACAAAAGACACTTTTGGATCAACAGCCAGAAACATGTTCTTCAGATGTGCCAAGAAATGGTTTTTCAGAGGGCAGTTAATGGTTTTGTGTTTACGTCAAAGCAGGTTCAGAATATCTTCATAAAATTCACTGTACTTTACAAGCAATGAATTGCTGCCCATGGCAGGAAACTGTCATTTACTGAAAGGCATGCTGGGTAACTGATGGTGAAATGGGCCCATGATTAATGGAGATAATGGCTCATCCTCCAATGTAATCAGGCTGAGCTCAGTTTCTCACCAGGCTTACAGCAGGAACACAGAAAGAGATAAAGAGGCTAGGAAGGCCAGTCCACAGGAGAATCACTGTCTTGTAGATGGATCAGCAACAAGATTTCAGAGCAGAAGTGCTGAGAGAAAACATGGATGATCCTGAATTCAGGCCCACTCTTGCTTCTCTTTGAATTTTAATTTCCCTTGGATTTTTTTTTTCTTTTTTTTTGCACACTACAAACGACATTATCTTTGCTTGTCTGTTTCACAAAGCATCAGTGTGCAGAACAAAGAAAGACTCGGAGCAGTGAGCGCTGACTAAAATGCATTCATTTCCCACATCACCTCGAGTGCTACACCTCTGCCAGCAGTTAGTAAGTGATGTTCCGCTGTGTTCATCTTCCTCCGTCCTCTGCTCCGTTCTTTACAGAGCGAGTTCCCTTTCTTCCCTCGGCAGGAGATTAGTGTCTGTTCTGTGAAGTACAGCTTGACCTCAACCCTCCTTCATTCTTCCCCACATTTCCTCCACCACTCCCCTCATCACCATTTGATGTAAATGCAAATGATTCATCATTCTCCACTGATACAGTATCAGCCGTCCATGACCAGAGGGGAAAAAAGAAATCCTTTCATGGAGCAGTTCTTCTGTGTGATGAGTCAAGTATCTCACGTGATCCTTTTATAGTATTTAGAACCAAGACTTTTCTCATGTACAGTTTGTATCATACCTTACTTATCTAATGTAGGAATGTATCTGATTATTATTACATTAAAGCAAGCTGTAGAAAACAAAAATTGTAGTTTTACATTTTCTCTCATGTTAAAATATAAAATCTGTGATGAGCCTTTAACCCCTATAACAACTTTATTTCTAAATTAAGTCCAAGTTAAGCTAATTGCCTTCAGATTATCTTGCTGTATGAACCAGGCATTAGTTGAAAATTATATTGGAAGAATTGCACTAAAAGTGGACATGTGTAACATATACTCATATGACCAGTTTTATTTAAAGCAGATATTTTAAATGTTCTATGGGTGAAACCATAAAAACCACGAGGACCCCTATTGGTGCTTCTGTGGATTCTCTCCTACTTGCATGTGAACCTGTTTCTGCATATTTGTGTCAACTTTTGTCCCTTTCAGGGTGGAACAAACTAGAGAAAGAAAACTGCTTGTGATTGGCTACTCTTTAGAAAATCCCTCCTCTTCAGACAGAACTGTGTTCCTGTTGGTTGAGGCTAGTGACATTAGCAATACATCTGTAGACTTCACACTTATCCACTCAGGATAGGACCCCTCTCTCCGACCGGGAAGCCTGGTTTGGATGGATAACAGAGAAAATATTTGCTAATTGAACAAATGAATGAACTGAAAACTGCACAATTATGTACTTCTCTGATATTTTCTGCACCATAAGAAAATGGCTTGATTACATTTTTAAATCGAGTTCATTACAGGATCTGTAATTAATTGATCACATTCTATGAAAAATCATAAATAGACAAAATAAAAATATTTTCAACTGACAAAAAAACATTTTGTTACTAAATTATTGACTAAATAGAAACACAAAAATTTATTGTTTTTAATCCATTATTTTGTTTATTCAACCATCAGATTGGATGAAAATTATAATAAATAAACCCTTATACTTTATATAACTTCTTTGAAGAACTACTTCTTTAGAGATGAAAACATTAAATTGATCACATTTTCTTCTTGAATATTGTGGAAAAATACTTGCAACAAGGTATACAATACCTATAAGAGGTTAACATTTGCTCTAAATATAAGTTAAACCAAGACAAACAATCAGCAATCATGCAACCCATTTTACCAGGGAGTTGTTTGTTTTTTTACCTGTGGACTTCTCCTTATCTGGTCTGATGTAGGCAGGCTGGGAAATGGATGCTGCCATTGGATGCCTTCATTAGCGACAGAGATGGTTTTTAAGCTTGAATATCCCAAGAACAGTTGCAATGCTGCCTGTGTGTCAGATTTTCAAGAAACATTCAAATACAAAGGTTCCTGCGCTGGACTCTCGTATGTATTTTTTAAAAATGGGATTCAATGGGTTGTGCTTTTAACACATTAAAATCCATGTACATATTTTTTCTAAATAAATGCTTTATATTCTATGCCTAAAAAAATTGTAACAAAAACTGCCCTGGTTCTTTAATGGGACAATGTATGAAAAAGAATAAAGAAAGTAAATGCTTTTACAAAGCACTGTTTATGTAACCAGTAGCTATATGTCTACAAGGTAATGAGTTAAAGTACACAAACTCCAAAGTACAGCCAAAATACTAATTGTCATTCTCATCCCTTCACAGTTCCCCATCTCTCTCTGTTTTTGCCCCACAGACCTTCCCCACATCCTCTTCTTCTTTGGACAGCAGACATTCAGGCTCTTATCTGTGCAATCAGCCAAGCACAAGCACTTTTAGTCTGCAGATAGGCAGGAACCGGCTGACAGTAATGGAAGCATCGCAGAGGAAGTGAGATATTAAAGATGGGGGTTTCCAAGCAGAGGGGTGAGACATGGAGGATGGGCATTAACTAATGGCAAAAAAACAGGAGAAAAAGATGAAGTTTTCTTTTACTATCCTTTAAAAACCAACCAAAGATAAGAGAGAACTTTCTCTCGCAATCGCGACATCGTGTGCATTCTGTCTCTTGTGTAGCCCAAGTGGGAAACACTAAAGAGAATGGAGAAAAAGCCAAAAGCGATTTCTTGAAGTTATATTTTATTTCGTTAGAGAAACTTGTGTATCCCACTACAATCAAAGGCATCACCCAGCACCTAACCCCTAGGAAGATCCAAGAGTTTATTCACTTGTTCTGAGAGGAAACGTGTGGCAGAGCTTGAGAGACACAAAAAGAGGAAAACATTGATGAGAAACTGGGAAAAAACAGATAAAATCACTCATCCATTGTGAACCGGGAGGCTAAGAGCCCGACCAGAGAAGATAAGTTGCGTAGTTAAACTGCTGCTGATAAAAACAACAGATGCTACTCATTGCTATATCCATGCTAACACTAGCTCAGTGTGTCACAGGTTAGTTCGTGGGCCATGGCAGCGCTGAAGTCAATGTGAGCCTAGTTTTAAACATACAGAAATGGTGAGAAATGAGTCCTGATTTTAATATTCCGACGCCATTTCCATGTGTTTGCTCAAAGTGCTAAACTAAGTTATACCTACAGTGTTTTAAGACTGTAAATGAAGGCGAACAATAGTGAAATGCTGGAGCATATAAGTGCGGACGGTGTTGTGTTCAAGCTGATTAACGTATGTTAGAGAAGAATTTAAGTTTCTTAATTTTATGAGAAGAAAATCATTTGATATTTTGTTTAAGTTATATTGTGATGCTTTTTATTGTAAGTGCACATTGCTGAGATTAATTTTTGGTGCAGCTTTTCTATTACACTAGTAAGCCTGTAGTGTAGGAGGAGTAATTAATCACACCTCTTTTAATATCTCTGGGAAAATCTTACTAAATGTGCTCTACTTTTGTCATAACTTCACTCTGTTACCTCAGTTATGATGATTCATCATATCAGCTCGTTACTGTTAATCACAGTGATGAAAATTGTTGTTTGTAAGGACGACAGAAATGTGAATTATTTTGAATGTTTAGTCATCATATTTGAATTTATTTTTTGAATGCTGTACAGCTAAAAAAAAAAAAAAGAGAATCAAAGATGAGATTTCATTTGAATTACGAATAATCAGCAACCTTTAATACATTACTTGCGTTTTCACATAAAGGGACCTTAGGATGATGTGTCTGAGGATGAATTGTCATCTGCAGGTTTGACCTTGTCTACAGGTCAGGTCGGACAGTGAATTCCAAGGAACCCAACAAGATTTCAGATGGCGAGTCGAAGAACCTAGGAGTAGACGCACGTAACATTTACACAGTCTCACTTTCATTAACCCTAAATATCAGGTGCAACAACTCAGGGCCCCAACGGATAATAGCAGTTGTTTATTTGAGCACCATTTTTTCTCTTTGTTGGGGGTTTATTTAAATAAGTTTTGTACTAACCTGCTACTTAATTTGTTCTGTTGAAAATACACGAGTTGCTACTCGACCTTTAATTCTGTGTTCCTCATTAATGTTGCTCAACTCCTTGGCTCCTACCTAATCTGGATTTTCTGATACTAGCCCTTTTATCTTACCATCCTACATGATTATTAGACTGTAATCTATTTTCATATCGCTTAACTGGTAACACTTGCGTGCTGTAACATATCTCCAGTGCCATCCTCAAATACCAATGGGCTGGGATTTATGTTTAACTTTTAGAAAACCTTGCTGCACCAGCATCTTTCTAACTTTTCCCAGTTCCATTCAAACAATGCATGTTTTGTTAGATCACACACAAATTAATTATGTTTGAGCTCCTTTCAAAGTAAGATCACGCTGCAGTTAATCAGCAGGAAGCTGACAATCGTCGCTCGGCCTGCTTCATCTCCTCTAAGGTAAATACTGTTGTGTTTTATGAGCCTGGGCTCTTGGTAATTGCATCCATGGGATAATTATAGTGGCAGCACTGTCAACAGAATGAAAGTTAGCTGTGCAAACAAAGAGGCATGTGTCATTGAAAGTTCTCTCATTGTAGGAGAACTATTCAGGATTAACGGGAGCCAATGAAATGGTACATAAGTACTAAAGTGTTAACAGAGCAGCTCTCTGGGGGTTGAAACTTTGAAGGACCCCCCGCTATTTAATTTCCTGAATAGGTAATTGGTCTTTCTGATTGTTGAGTGAGGAACCTCTTAAGATTTCTTCTGCTGAATTTGGAGTTTCATTGTCTGAATTTGCTTTAAACCTTTGTTTTAATAAGTTTAGGGATAATTAGACAGCTTAAATTTTAAACCAAAGAAGGTGACATTCATCCAGGCTGCCGCTGAGTCTCCCCGGGGATCTGAGTGTGGAGTGGTGTGGATGCTGCACAGAGCGATCATGTAGAATATGAAGTGGATGACAAATTCTGTACAGGGAAACTGGTTGGGAATAAATTCAGCTCTTAAAATGTCAGAGAATCACACACACACACAAACACACACGTGTGTGTATATATATATATATAAGGGACAATGAGGGGTTATTTTGTACTCAAGCAGTTAAAACAGTAACAACAGGAAAATATTTTTTTCTTTTATTTTAGAATTGAATTATCTTCAGTAATGACAGTGGGATAGGAAAATATAAAACTGTGCTGCCTAACTAACATTTTCAGCAAGGATCCTCTTCTTTGTTTTTTTTTCCTCAACTGCTTATGTTTCTAACTTTTTCACTAATTCTCCTCTTTTTTGCTTTCATCTAAAATCCATCCAGTCGAAAACTGAATGAATTTGATACTGACTATTGGAAAACGTCCCATATTTTGGTTAAAAATAAACATACGCACTCTGGTTGTCTGCAGAAAAACTATTTCAGTGCAGCAGAGCATTTAATAATTTTTATCAAGGCCTTGAACAGCCTGTTTTAGTCTGTCTCTCGCTTTTCAGCACAAGCTGACATCCATGCACACACAATAGTGCAAATGTACAGTTAAGTCCATAATCATTCATACTGCTTATTGATTCAGATTCAAAAACTACTTTCATTAAATTTTTTACCCAAGTTTCTCTCTAGATCAGATTTTGCACAAGTACTTCCACCACTACTTAAACACCAGAGCTAACTAAGCTAATAGCTGCTCTTTGGTAATAAAACAGATCTGTCCCTTACCTGATCAGACATATTTCGGGTTCTGTGACGTATGATGTAATCTGGAGGAGTGAGTAGTTGTGTTTCCAGGAAGTAGTTATAAACAAGAAGTAGTGTCTGCAAGTTGTTCTTACGTTAACATGTCAGCTAGTAATGGTGATGTTGCTTCCAGCCATGTTTATGCGCATAATAGGAATATCTGGAAAGATGGATACAGCAGAAACAGCTGATCAGTCATGTGAGGTAAACGTTCATTACATCAGAGCTGAACAAAAGTGTTTCTATCTACCCTTGGATCACAGCATTGACACAATAATAGCATAAACCATCTTATCATGCATAGATTAACTCACTTCAGCATGCTAAATGCTTGAAGCAGCTCCAGTGATAGACCAGTACATTCTGCTCTATGATGAATTCAGCCGTTAATTGCTGGACCACTGACCACATCCATAGGCTATACATAGAATATTGAACTTTTATCCCCAGATGGTCAGGGAATAGTACAGTTTTTTGGATTAAAACAAAACATAATGATAAAGAATATGAGACAATAAGATGGTTGGCATCACTGTTGTGTTACTTTTTTGTGTCAGGAACTCAAGAACATAAGGTGAATTATAAAACCTTTATTAAAATTAACAGATCTGGGGCATATCATAAGTGACACATGTGCTTCATAGTAATTTCCAAAAGGAAGATTTTACAAAATCCGATTCTCTTTTTTACATTTACAACAATGTAAATCATGTTTTTTTTAACGCATCTAAATATTTGGCAAGATGATAGAGTTACAGCAATTATACAGCAGTGACACAACTATGCCATGTAACCACCAAAGCTAAGGCATTTTATCGTGTGGGAATGTGGAAACTGGAGTGAAAAGAAAACTATCCCACAATTCTTGAACAAATGTCAGCCTCATTCTGGCATAAAAGGTTCGAAGGGACGTGTTGCCCGAGGCATGCTAATTCAAGGTTCTGCTTCCTGTGTCTTTTAAATAACGCCCAGTCTTTATCTCCACCGTGTGCCACTGGCCATTAAAGCATAAACAAGTAATTTCCACTTTCTTTTCATTTTGAGTTGCTGTTATGATGCATTCTGCGTCATCTACCAGATACAGCGATTTAAAAAAGAAAAAAAAAAAAGATTGGTTTCTCGGTCTCATTGACTGCTTGTGGCTCAAATGTTGCATTAGCATAATTTAGCAGAGAAAGTGTGTGAGTCATGGGGGAAAAGTTTATCATCTGAAAGGTTATCTGGATTTTCCGTGAAACACACTTGCAAGCACACACTCACACACCACCTCAAACACAGCTTCAATAAAAGGAAATGATAGGAGGTCCCTGTAAAGAATGAAGAAATAACTCTACTGGATGATTAATAAAAACATTTTTGGTCTACACCATCTCTTTGTATAGACCTGCATTGTAATCTGATGATATTCACTATCTGATTATAAGCAGAATCCATGTATGATTTTTTTTTCTGTTTTTAAAACCTACATGCAAACTGAAATATTGAAATAATAAAAATTCACTGTTTATTTTTTATTTTAGCTATCCAAATCAAAATCAAGATATAAGGCTGATGTTTAAGTGATAGCTGTGCTGTTGTTGATTAGCTGTATGGAAAATTGCTAAAATTGAGCTAACAATCTTATAGTTAAGCTAATAGTTTCCCTGTCATCCTGTTCTCCCACCTGAGCTGTATATCTCTGCTGCTCCTCCAGAGACAGTGCGAGTTGGCTTTAAAGGAGCTCTGGATTTCTTTTCACTTCATCCAGCCAGTCTGTTTGGGTAGTTAGTTATGTTCTGGTAGGTTTGGAGTTGTGCCTTCTCTTAAAGACTATAAAGAGAATTATTCCTCTTTCAGTCACATCATAATTGTAAAAGGTCTACCAACATTTTATGATTGCAGTGTGCAATATTCCAGGATTTTTTGGGTGAGTCCAAAAGTGCGGGTTTATGTCGGCATTTGGCTGCCTTCAGCGTAGGCCCTGCCCCCTTCAGCGTAGGCCCTGCCCCCTTCAGCAT
Source organism: Jordanella pulchra (assembly GCA_034780135.1). Classification (NCBI taxonomy): domain Eukaryota; kingdom Metazoa; phylum Chordata; class Actinopteri; order Cyprinodontiformes; family Cyprinodontidae; genus Jordanella; species Jordanella pulchra. Next base: position 9,804 of record JAUZNJ010077629.1, read on the forward strand.
AGACCCTGCCCCCTTCAGCGTAGGCCCTGCCCCCTTCAGCGTAGGCCCTGCCCCCTTCAGCATAGGCCCTTCCCCCTTCAGTGTAGCCCCTGCCCCCTTCAGCATAGGCCCTGCCCCTTCAGCATATGCCCTGCCCCCTTCAGCATAGGCCCTGCCCCCTGCTGGTCCAGCAGTATAAAAATGATCATGACATTTTCGCCATATTTAGTGCAATTTTTGAGACCCCTCTAGACACTTTTCAAAAAAGCAACTGGCGACAAATATGTTGTTAGAGACTTTGGGAGATCAAATAGACACTGATTGCTGAGTTCACCATCTTCGACGAACATTTAGTAATCAAGCCCCTTCCTCCTCCAACACACAGGGACTAAGACGCAGCAGCTGCAGCTCATTTCTGCATTCAGAGAGCAGAGACTCGCCTCTGTTTCTTCATTGAACATGAGTCACACGTCTACAAAGCTTCCACTGATCCCACTGAATTAAAAATCTAAATCTAGATATAATATTTAGCTTTTTTTAAATTTAAAACAGTTTCATTGAAATAGATAACAGTGTGGGCGTGGTTTCAGCAACCCATAAAGGAGCAGTCCTGTCCATGACCAAATTGGGGCCTTAAGTGCAATGTTATTTGTAGGTCCACAGAACCAAACAAAAAATCCATCTGAAATAAATGCATTTTAATTTCTCGCACCTGATTCATGAAGTCGTTTGGACGACATGTTGATATCTTATCTTCTGTAGCTTTGCAACAGGGAGGTAACCTGATTGGTCAGATATAGAGATTACAGGTGGTCCTTACTCCTCTCCTCGTCACACTATCGTACAGTACAGCAAACATGCACATCAAGTTGACTCTTTGACAATAAAAGTTGAAGTCGATGCGTGGTTCTATGAAGATATCACATTAAGTCAGGGCGATCATGCGCGTTTGTGTGGGGCGGGGTGTGGCCGAAAATTACTTAGAATACGTCTTGTTGCAGCAACTGTCTAGTTTATATCAGGAAGGTCTTATCCAGCTTTTATTGCTAACTATAGTGTGTTATCAACTAAACCCAAGAATAAGCCAATAGGAGGCCTGTTTTGCATGCTGCACACACTGTCATGCAGGCGCACGCTCACCTGCCGGGGGAATTGGGGGCAACAGACGAGTTGTCCAGATTTCAGTCGACTCAGACTAAGGAAGTTGACTCTTCCACCAGTCGACTCCTTGGTGAAGGCCCTAATATGTGCTACCATACACAAAATGTGGCCCCGTTGGAAGATGTGCTCTCCACACAGGGCATCTTCTGCGTTTAGGTAGGGGCGGCCCTGCCTAAAAGAAAAGCCCCCAGTGTCTCACAGCAGAGAAAACGGATAATTCTTTATCACTTTTGTGACCTAAATTTATAAGCTTAGTTGTGTTTTTAATCACTCAAATTCAAATGGGTTATTATTAAAACATATTTGTATGGTTTAAAAAACCGAGAATACACTTGTGTTTATACTTTAAAGGATCTTTAAATTAGGCTAATGTTTAGCCTACCTGCTCTGCTCAGTTTTACAGTTTTGTGCTACTTTGTGTTGGACATTAATTTAAAAATCTGTAATTCTAGGTGGGGTTTTTCTGTTATTTCTTTCTTGTGTCCATAACTCTTCTCAAGTTCTTGCTGCTGGTATTTGTTGAGCCGTTTCTGTGGTTCAGTCGGTTTTCCTTTCTGTCAGATATTTTTAATCAGTGGCGCCGTTGTTTGTTATTCAGTCAAAGTGTTTTTATGCTTCACTGTCAGCAGCATTGTGCTAAATGCGTTGCTTCTGCATCACCTCCGTTTTCATCTGTTTCCCTCTTTCTATGGCTTGTTTCTGTGTTTTAGATGCACTTAGATCCTGCCGTACTCCCAGGTGACGGTTATATCTATTATTTCTTCAGATTCTACCCAATGACTGACTCGTTGGCTCTGCTCGACACATAGGAGTCCATGCACTGATTAATGCACATGTAAAGTGAATGTGTGGTGACTTTGTGGCTAGAATCTGCACGCAGCAGTTTACACTCCTATTATTGAGCTTCGATTTAGCTCACTGTATGCCTCACTGCATTATAGACAACAACAACAGAAAAAACAGTGGTGTGAATTCAGCAGACAGTTGACTTCCAAAACTGAAGCAGCACTTCTTCATCTATGTAGGGGAGGAGAAAAAAACTGAGCGTGCATCAAATGAGGCTTCATTTGTATTTCTGTTGACTGCAGCAGGTTTAACTTGAGAAAGCAGCCATGAAAAATGAATGAGATTGTTTTTCCCTATTATTTTCTGCTCGCTTATGCTTTGATTCTCTCTGTGTCTCTGTCTGCAGTCTGATCATGCATATCTTTATCTTTTTTTAATAATCACATACTGCAATGAAACTGTCTTGGGGCCTGACAGAAGCTTCAGCAGGTAATGTAAAGTTTAAAACGAGTCAATCAAAGTTTTAATCATTTCCACATCTGAACCCAGTCTGGTGTTAATATAGGCAGAAAAACTGAGACTGCATCAACATTTTTACAATGTTCGTCTTTAGTTGCCTTCAGAATAATAAAGGAATTTTGTTTCCTTATTATTCAAGCAAAGAACACAGTCTGTAAATAAAAATTTGAAGAAAAAGGCAATCCAGAAATGAAACTTTGCAAAATATTTGAATCTCAAAAGGTTTAAAAGTAACTGAATCTTTTGGGATCATTAAGATTTTCTGGCAAATGTTTAGCTTTTAGCTTTGTTTCATTGTTTTATTTCTTCTTTTTCAAATGGTCCTTCAGGCTCTAGTTGTGGCCTAACTTCCACTTTCCCAAAAGTCACACTTAATTTACAACTTAACAATAGGGTAAATTATGTCTTTTTATTGAAGGGCAGCCTGATTTAGATAGTCTTTTAAGTTTATTTTGTGGCACATTTCAGTAGTAAGACAATATAAGGGCGTGAGCAGAAAAAATTAAAAGTGTTTTAAAGTAGCATAAAAGGAATTAAGTATTTAAATATTAATAATTAAATTAAGATAATTGTGTTAAAAAATGAGTGGTGGCACTTAAATACATTTTTCCATCAACTGAAAGGGTCTGTAATAAATTAATAGCATTGATTGCATTTTATTCAAACACTATATATCAACAAAAAAAACCCTGTTTTAAATTCAAAAACCCTTTGCTACTGAATTATACAAATGCGTATTGTTTTTATTCCATTTTTTAAGGTTGAAAGTTCTAATCATTGCTGCGACGTGACTCTAGTTTCTAATGTAAACAAAGTGACGTACATTATGCAGCCCACCTTAGTGTTACATCTGTACATAACATCCTCTTGTTTACGTGCAACTGGTGCGACTCGCATTCTTCAAGGAATTAATAAAAAGAAAAAACTAATTGTGTTGATGCTTGTAAGGCGTTAACATAAAAACAAATAATTCACTGAACTTTATTTACACTGACAATAAAAAAAATATTGATGTTAAAATGATTGGTAGGAAGATCAATTTGGTCTAAAAACATTAATAATTTTTAGATAACCCTGTGACAGACTGACGACCTGTACAGATTCTACCCCACCTTTTGTCTATAGACTAATGGACGAGCCTCATCGCAGACGGACAGATGGATTGCATCTATGTTAGTCTAAACTTATTTTCTAGGGTTTTAACAGAAGCATCATAGACTGTCTCTGAGATACAGGGAGCCACTTTAGACCAGAGGTGATGTTCTAAGTAAAATCACCTCTTAAAAACTCCTTTACTATCTATTAGGTTATCTTTGTAAAGCTAGTTTACTGATATAAAAAATCTAAGCGTGATTAAAAAAAATGGAGGGACATACTTGTTTTTGTTCAGCTTTCCATCGTACTGTGGATTCATATCATCATCATCCGTATGTGCTGATCACAAACCTTTTTCTGGATAAATTAAGCTACGAAGGCATTTCATTAAAATTTTGCACAATATGTGAAACTATATGTGTTTGTTATATTTTGTGTTTTAGTGTCCTTTGATTCTGTGAATTGTTTGCATAGTTTTTTAAATTTATTTTGTTTTATTTGAGACATGCACCTGAATGAAACAGCAGAGGAGACAGGCGGCACAACGACCTTTCTCTAATCAACGGTAGACGCACACGTGTGTGTGTGAGTGCACGTCTGATCCGGTCACTCCGAGATGCACCACTACACAATTCTGATGAGCCTGCGCTGCCAGCTAATAACTGTGAGCACATTAGCTGATATTTATTCAGTTTTTCAGATGACTGAGGAACTGGAATCACCAACCATCCTGCCTTTGATCATCATATTCACATTAACCTGAATGACCTCAGCTGACTACGGATCAGTCCTTCAGGTCGAAGGTGATTGATTAACACCAACTATTGAATGTGACTGAAGGATTTACTGCGAAGGCTTCTGGTAAATCTTTATCATCTGTCAATACCATACTTCCTCTATCAGTAACCTATGAGCTCTGCCATTATTCACAAGGAGATCAGATTGGAAAACCATACAGAGAAAGATCAGAATTATTTTATCATCATGGTTTCTGCCTAATCTTTATGGGGCTTTTCATATCACCATAATCCCTCCCTAAAATTGCTCTGGCCTTGTTTCTTTTTGATGCTGATTGTACTTTGAACTGTAGCCACCATCTTCCCACCTGGGCTCGATGGCGAATCCACGAACGACTCAAATATTCATAGGAAATAGACCTCACCTGGAATACCAATGGATGCAACACTGCACTCTGATCACATCTGCCCACAGTGGGCCAGAAATGGGCTGTGAGCAGCGCTACGCACCAGGCTGTAAAAATGCTTCCAGCACAATGGGTTGTCGCTTCATTGCGACCGTATGCGTGACGGATGGTTCACTTCAAGGTGCAAGGACTTTCTTAGATTCTCCCACAGGTCATAAAAGTGGTTTATTCTGCATTCTGTCTCTTTCAATAGGGGGGGGGTCTTGGTCAGACTGTATAAAAACAATTACTCCACCTCATATTGTTTGTGTTTTTATACATTAGTTAGTTTTTAATTAGTTAGCAAAACTTGGCTTTTTAAAGCAGCTCATCAGCGACTGTTTAGTATGTTCCTTTACTACGTTCCTCCTGAAGAGCTTTTATCATTTCGTCTTTAACTGTGGTGGTGAGCACTGGTCCAGGCTCACTTTTAGAGAGCAAGGTGATATGGACTTTAAATCTGATCATGATATTTCGTGGTATTATTGCAAAATGATAACAATGAGGATTAAAAAAAGCTACTTATTCACAGTCTTTCTCAGGTAACTGTGACTGAATGTGCCGTAGTCACAAACTAATGCTTTGAAAAATATATACATTTAAAATAGGCATCATCAGAACATGTGTTATATGAAGACGTGTGATTTATATCATTAAAGCAGCATTTAATTATATTCTTGGAATTTGTCAATCCTCTAATGCAAAATAACTTAGTGATGGGTGGGCGTGGCGTTGGTGTAGTGTTTAAGCACGGGACCACGTATGGAGGCCTTGGTCCTCGACGTAGACGTTGCTGGTTTGAACCCCGGCCAATTGACGTGTGCCACGTGTCTATCCCTCTCTCTACACCCCTTTTCTGTCTGCCGACTTTCAAAACAACGCAGCATAAAGGCCACAAGAGTCTACAAAACAAAGAAAAAATATATATTTTAGAGTTTTTAAACATAAATTTCTTTCTTTGTGATAGATTATGATTTCTTTTTTATATTTGCATATTTACATCTGAAATAATTGAGCTTTCTTCCATTTTTTCTTCATCCTTTTAGCTACTTTTAGTTTAGCAATTTCTTGATCTAACTAGAAAAGGAACTTAAACCCAGGACCAGATGTTTAACTGATGTGGCTGAAAAGGATCCACTTCCTGTTGTTGGTGAACTGGATTCACATCATCCACATTACCAACAAGCATTGGTGTCACATTTTTATGCGAACCCTGATTGTTATTTTAATTAGACAAGTATTTTTCTCCATAGGGGTGTGTTTGTCACAGCCAAGAGATACTGGATCGGCTGCCGCTTCTAGTCTCTGCATGTGCTCATATATCTCAAGCTGTAAACAAGAGCTTCAGAAACTAGAGTCACTATTTCCATATTTAGGCAATTCAAACTCTGGCCATGGAGGATTAGTATATACATTTATGCTCTAACACTTTATATTACTTACAAACTCTCTTCTTTAAACCTCGTTTTTATTTATCCATTAAACAAACCTCATCTATGATACTTTTAAATCAGAAGACATTTAGTTTTAAATCATTTATCAAAAAAGAAAACATTGTTTTCTTAAAAATGATTTGACTTTAGCTCAGAATTGAGAGTCAGTTGATGTAATGATCAAATACAATGATCAATTTCTTTACATGTTTAAAACACCCACTTTAGGCAAGATTAATAATATAAGCCCAAAAGTGTTTGGTCTCAACTTTAAGAAAAAAAGTCTCCCAAACTGTGAATCTATCCTGTAATTAATCCTGCAAAATATTTATCTTCTTCAGCAGCCACAAAGCTGGTGGATGCAAGGCTCCCCAAACCAAACCCTCATGTCACGCATGGTTGTGCCTCATTATGCAGACTCAAACTGTAGATTAAAGTAATTTTTCATAACTAAATATCGTTTGGACCGATTGTAGAACAACAAGTTACTTATCGCTTGTGGGGTTTGGTTCAGTTTATCACACTGATCAGAAAAAAGGAGACTTTCTCCAACTGAAAATCAAACGGGAGCTTTTGCACTTCGTGTCTTTTTCAAGCTGGTATATCGAATTTCTATACAGCTGTCTTCACACTGACACAACAAGCATTTAATGATCTAATTAATCTTTATGAATAAAGTCAGATTTCTCTTCCCCTCAGGTGTGTGTTGAAGAATACATCGAATCATCCAGTCTGACTCTTTCAATCTGAATTTCCAATATGATTTCTGCAGTTTCTTCTCTATTTTGCCTCAACTATGGTAAAAAAAAAAGCAATGTCAGGGATTTATTGGAAGCAAGTGAAACGAGGCTGCCAAATGAAAACACACAAAAAAACCAACCGAAACATTCAAATTGCTCAAACTGGCAATGAAGGACTTCTACACCATCGTAGCAATTTAAATTAAACCACTTCTTATTTCTGAGGTGAAAATTGTTCCCTGGAGCCATTGCAATGAAATTGCCTCTGTTCACCTGTGATCACTTTGACAAAATAAGTGGACTCAGGGTTGGGACGGGTGTATAAAAACAAAGCGATTTAGATCAACACCATTTAGAGTGGAGGCAGGGGTTCTGTAATGGCGCCGCAGAGCCGTCATGAAAGGAGCAGAACCCATTAGAACCAGATAAAAAACGAAAATTGCAAGACCTTGTGATTGAATGGGAACTTAAAGTTCTTTTTTTTTTGTTGATCAGGAACAAAGGTTTTTTTTATAACAAGCTATTTATCTGCTAAATTATATAGTCAACAGATATTAAAGTTTTGTTGCCTTGCATTAGAGAGAACATTTCAAGCTTTCTTGTTTGGTGTCTGATTCACTTCTCAGAGTCTGTATTTTATATTGAATACATGACTCTTTGATCTCAGAATAATGTAGGTTTCTTACATCTAAATGGCAGCTACTGCTGCTAGAAATAGTAGGTAATTAGACCAATGTTCAGATGTCCAGGTGACTTTAATTGATCAGTATTGTCATAACTGTTCAGAAGGGTCTGAAATCAGTATTTGAGGGCCACTTAGGTGATGTCAAACTGAGTAGAAAGCTGCATGAGCAAAACATTGTGAGGCCAGTCCAGCAGTCAAGGCTGCGGCTAACATCATTGCTAGTTTTTAAGGGCATGGACTTGCAAAATCGTCACAATGGTCCACCAGCAGCAGATATCCAAACATCTGTTTAGAGTAGTGAAAACCCTCAGAGAATAAAGCATAATTGGATTATTTTTGTTAATAAAGTTTAATAACAAGGGTATGGAGTGAATTTTGTTCCATTATTGTTGCAAACCGAGAAAATTTTTGCAAATAATTTTTTCTTTCATACATTGTTTTTTCATATAGTACTGTTTACATTTATTTTTTAAATAATTATTTTGTCATTTTTTATTTTTCCAAATTCATTATTTAATATTTTATTTTATTTTTTCCCACATTTTTTTCTACTATATTTTCCTTTCCTTTTTTTGTTCTTTTTTTTAATTTCACTATTTTCTAACTGCATTTTACAGATCCCATTCTCTTCACTTCTGATAGGATTTTTTTTCCCAACAGCTCTACATGGGACTAAACAACAGCAATAAACCTAAATAAAATTGCTGAGCTACCGGAGAATGACTAAGTAGAAAGCAATCAGGGTGTTGCAATGACCCAGTCAAAGTTCAGACCTGAACCAGATTGAAATGCTGCTGTGGGGCTTCAACAATGCTGTGCAAAAATGAATGTGTGCCAACCTCAATGAACTAAGGGAGTTCTGTGAAGATAAAAGGGACAAAAGTCATCTGTAATGATCTGGGAGACTAAAAAAGGCAAACAGGAAGCTAATTCACCTAGTTAAGAGCGGGAGCAGCTCAACAAGCTGTTGAATCACAGGGTATATTTTCTGTTTCCACACATGGTTTTCTGTTTTTTTTTTTCTTTCTTTGGTAATAAGTTGTAGATTTAATCTGTTTTACGATATAGTGTAAAGCAATTTGCTAATGTAAACATGGGAAACCCTTTAATATGAAGATTTGGAGATTAACGCTTATTTTTTAAACACAGTTTTGACATTTATATTGTTTATTTCCGCAACCATACAGTAAATAAGCATCGTAATACAAAATCAGGTGGCTAGTTTTGAAAAAGAACCCCAGAAGCTAAAAACTTATCAAGTAGAGGGTCTGATTGTATGATCTGAGTGAACTGTCTCTGTAATGTGCCTTGAGATGGCATGTGTTGTGAATTGGTGTTATATAAATAAACTGAGTTTAATTGAATTGAAATCACAACAGATTAACAGATTCTTTTCTAACCCTCCCCTATTCTTTGGTCACACCTACAGTATATTTATCTGGGTGTTCTCTGGCATCAGTTTGAACTGAAGAAGCCTCTTGGATGAGAGGAGAAAAGTCTTCTAGAAAACTTCACATACAGTTACCTGAACTGAATTTTCCTAGAATAAATATTGTTAATTTTTAATTAAATGTTTTCTTGCACTTGACAATAAAATTACCCAGATATGGGCTAAAAACATTGAAATACTGATAGAGCTAAAGCCTGTTTGTTTTTGTGCAGCGTGTTTCTTTTGCCAATTGTCCTCGTCTGAAACATTGTTAAAACATTTTTTTACAGATTTTTCTTTATTTTATTTGCAGAATTCTTTTTAATCGCTCTGGGATAGATTTTAATGCTCCCCTGTAGAGTTTCAGGATTAACATTAAAAGGCCTATTTACATATACAGTATCTGTCACATAGCTCCTACTTAGTTATGCCACAGAGATGTGTTGGTAGAAACATTTTAAATTCTTCTTTTTTGCCAAGTCCAATATGTTGTTTTTCATCAGCTACTGCTGAAATCTGTAATTCCTCTAAAAGCTGACAGTTGCACACATTTCTGTTTAGTTGGCCCGTCTGTCTTTCTGTCTGCTGCAGCCTCGCCACCATCTGTAGCTGTGGGTCAGAAAGAATCCGGACGGAGCGATCCGACTGCTCATGTGAGAAAAGAGCCACATGCTGTGGGACTAGTCGCCGAAAGTAAACATTTTCCAAGCCTCTGACCTTCACTCGCTAAACCCTCTGCATCCCTAAGTTCTCTGGAGAATCAGGAGAAATTACTGGGATAGTTTTGATGTTTTGAAACAGGTTTTTGAGAAATGATGATTAGTAACAGCTGACTTAGCTCTGGAGCAGACATATGTCATATCAAAGATAGAGAAGTCTAGTATTTAGCAGGACTGTAAAAGGATAAAGCTCAACAGTTCTGTGGAGTGAATTTTGGTCTGTTATTGTATCAAGCAAAAAGTATGTTTTGTAAATTTAACTTAAAAAAATGCAACTCAGAAATGTTACTCCAAAAAACTGCAGTGACAGTGGAGAAGAAAAACTTCTTTTTAACAGAACAGACTGAGGTTCAGTGTGAGCAGAAGCACTGATCTATAAATACCTTCTGAGCCACAGGAAAGGAGCCTGATAACTAAAAGATCTGCCTCCCATTCTACTTTAGAAATTCTAGGAACCGCTAGTTAACCTACAGATTGAGAGCCAAGTGCTCTGTTAGGAACATAAGGAACAATCAGATCTCTATGTGAGATGGATCTTGGTTTTTATGGCTTTATATGTAAGGAGGAGGATTTTAAATCTATTTTGTATTTAAAAGGAGGCTCATTAAGAGATTATTATATTAATAAATTATTTTCATGTGATTCCCCTTTAATTTCCATCAGAACTCTGGCTGCAGCATTTTGGATCAGCTGAAGGCTTTTAACTCCAGTTTGTGAACTTCCTGATAGTAAAGAATTACAATAGTCCAGCCTTGAAGTAACAAACGCATGGACTAGTTTCTCAAACAGGTTTGTTGAAACAGAGACACATTTAAAGGTTGCAGGACACCATCACTCGCGGACTGGCATTTAATACCACAGCTGTAAGGGGTCCTGTTTTGTTGCCATCTTGGGGATTACTGTCTTTTTCAACAAAAGTACATTCTACAGGAATGTCATTGAAATGAATTGATTTAGTCCAAAGTGTGTTTTCACATCAAGTGTAGGGGATTACATGAATGACTTTCTATAGAGTCAAAGACTCCTTTTAAGCGATATTTATGGTGCATAGCAATTCAAGAGTATTCTCTTCTCTTGCCCATACTGCAAGCTTTTCTATTTTTTTTTTTAGAGCCGCTTTTCTATTTCTGTCTACCAGCAATTCATTTTAATCTGCTCGCTGGAACAGTTAAACTAAACAAAAGAAAATAAGACGCACATGCACAAACACACAAATCTCTGGGCTCAAAAGGCATGGTGGTCAAAGGGATAATCTACCAACCGTTAGCTAACAGGCTTTTGCCTCAGTGCTGTTCGGAGCCTGTTTTCATGTTGCATTACGAGGCGTTTTATTTTTTTTTAAAGCAAACAGAAAACAATGGAGCTCAAACAGATGCTGGGCTTTATTCCGCTGAACCCCTGCCCCGTGGGCCTTCCACCTGAATTCATTTCCTGTACTAAACAACAAAGTGGAAGTTTTCACAGATTGACTGTATGTGCCACAAACTAACATTCCTCCCTCCCACACTGCCACTTGTCAGTGTAATGGAAATTAAACGAAGCACTTGATCTTTGGTTAGTGAAAAAATATTGCAACACCTTTTATTGTAGGCAATGACTGATTGCTGTGGTCCTTTCATGAGTGCACAATTAACAGAAGGGTGGGCTGATGAAGATTGTACGATGAAAAGTGCCAGTTAGTGGGAGGAATGGCTGAATGGACAGAACCGGGTCTCCAGGTTTAAAAGTGGCTAAATGTTGCTGTTTATTTCTTTTGCTTTGTTTTGTCTACACGTTATGGATTTCATTGTTGACCCTCACTGGAAATGTTAGTCAAATATAAACCAAGTAGATACAAACACTTTCATTTCATTTATGAAGTTAAAAAAAGCTTTCCTCTTTGAGAAAATGTGATTGTTAACTAAACCTTGTTTTACCATTGTTAATTGATACGGCTGTTTTTCTTTGCTGTAGAGGAATTTAGGCCTGATTTTCAGCGAAGAATTATTTTAATTAGGTGAAAGTGGAGTGAAGGGTTTTCTAGCTGAGAAGGGGTCAGACCAAAGCCTCTCAATCAGATTTCCATTAAGTCCCTCTAGAACACGAACTTCATGTGAATTTCTCCGCTGTGAGATCAATAAAACTCATCTAATCTAATCTAATCTAATGTTGTTCAGCCAGTGTAGAGTCGCTGCTGGGTTGTTGTCCTGTCACATAAGCTAAGCATGCGTTCAACCTGCGTTTTTCATTGATGAGGGAGAATGCTCCAAATGATGCAAAAAGAAAAACATATTGTAAAGTATTAACAGAGTCCCTGTAAGTTTAACACAAGTATTAATAATGAAGATACAATACAGACAATCAATTCTCTCACAAAAGTGTGCAATAATCAACAGACGTTTCCTATGTATCTCTAACTTCCTGTCAGGGTATTTTCCAACAGGTATCAATCTTCTCTACAGAAACAGGAGGCTGCACCTCAGAAAATGGCTCCAACTGGTTTTATGAAAAGATCTTAAAAAGCTGCAGCTTTCAGCAACGACAGAACATCTGCAAAGGCCCATAAGAGCAGGTCCGCAGGTCATTCTTACATCTAATGAGGTACTAAGTTTATGATCACGTGTCTTGGCACAAATGCATGGTAGAGGTTAACATTACCAATGTCCATCAGTCACACATGCCTGAGCATACGGTTGCTAACCGATGGATGGACAAGGCATCAAGGTCCTGATTCTGCTTCAAACTCTCTCATTTCAGAGCATCATGTTTGTTACTAAGACGTTGTCCCATAATTGACCTAATATGGTGTTATTTTTTGGCCTCACTGATTAACGGATGCAATGTTTGGCCAGTCAGTAACTGTGAATGGCAGAGCTCTGGACCTTCTCAGTATGTTGAGTTCTCATTGAGGTCCCACAGTGACTAAGCTGCAGGACAAGGTTCCATAGATTTAAACTTTTTATATGATGCGATCTCAGTTATGAAGTGAATTTTGTTCCATTATTGTTACAAAGAACACATTTTGTAAATGATCATTTAAAAAAAGTTTGAACCACTTCTTATTAGTGAAAGGTTCTTAGTATATATATTTATTTTTATGCATGTGTGTATTTTTTATAATCGGTTATATTTTTTTACACATTTTTACGTACAGTATTTGTCGTGATGCGGTTGTTTAGTTGGTGGTGAGGCAGAGGCAGAACCAGGTTGTTATGAAGATAAGGTGTTTAATAAATAAAGAGTCCAAAACAAAGTTATAGACGAAGTCCTCAGAACAGGCAGCACAGCAAAACAGAATCCATCTTAATACCGGTAGCACTGGACTTACGAGAGGCAAACAATAATCCCCAGACGATCAGAGACAGACGCAGACAGACCAAAGACATGCTAAGACAAGGACCCGACAAAGAACAAGAGACCAGGAGGGATTATATGCACAGTGGAGCAATCAGGGGAACAAGACACACCTGGGAGCAATAAGGGGAAGACAGGACGACACAGGGAGCACAGAGAACAACAGGAAACTTCAAAAATAATACAAAGACACATGGATCATGACAGTATTTCTCTTTTTCAGATCAAGTTTTACTAATTGCATTCCCTCTAAGTTGGATTCAATAGATCACATCATTCGTATTTCTGAATCAACCAATAGAAATGTGCTTCAAGAGACTTTGTATTCCATTAGAAGTGAAGAGAACGTAATCTATTAAAACAATTTTATGCATCATATGAAACTCAATCTTAAAAAATGAAATAACTGAAAAATACATAAAATAACTGAAAAAATAAAATTATAAAATATATAATCTGTAAGGAAAATGTGGAAAATAAGATTAAAAAAACTAAATAAAAAATGAAATCTAAGAAAACAGCAAAATTACTCTTTAAACCTTTTTTTATTATTGAGAAGGTTTTCAAAGTTTTATTACTTGATTTGATTTCTTTCTTTGCCACAATAAAGAAATTAAATCCTCTTCATACTGAAGTTTAGCTTAGAACTGACTTTGGGACCTATTTTTAGACTGATGGATGTAAATGAATTATTTAAAAATCTTTTCTTGAACTTTTATTCCATCTGGGCATAACGTATCACTGTCAATCACGAATGATGCAGAAGAAGCAAGTTATTTGCATATGATCCCTAAGTAGAGGCACGTTCAAGAGCAACTAAATGCTTGTGTGTGTTTCTAAGGCACGTTTGGTTATCTGAGCGAAGCAGTGATGGGAATAAGCAGTTGATGCAAACTTTAGCATGAGTTTAAAATGTTGTGAATTTGAGGTTAAGTAGCGTAGTACAATGAAATGATCTCTCTTAAAAACTCAGCAGAGTTCATTTATGATGTGAAACATTCAAGTGGGATTAAAAGGCATGAAAACATAAGATATCCGAAACGGTGGAAGCTTTTCTCTCACTGCATAAGTATTCCTGCAGATACGTGGAGGTTTTAGTTCATGATTCATACAACCTGTATCACACAGATGGTATTCAAATTTATTTTGTGTGAAACCACCTCTACATGTCTGCGATAGAACAGAGAGAAAGCTGGGTGGTGTTTGGAGTCGAATTTTCTTTGTTTTGAAGCACATTGCTGTTTTCCTGTCTCTCTGTTCTTCCAGTTCAGGGTCGAGGTTTTACTGTCAGGCTCTGCTGCTCCTAAATTCAACCATGAGAAAACAAAAGAAAAGACGCTGAACTGACGCTGTTATCTGTATATTCAGAGCTGAGGGGTAAAACTATCTCCTTCTTATGTTATGCAACCTAAAATACGTAAACATGATCGACCATTTTGTAAACATGGTTACATGTTTTTTTGTTTTTGCCTCGTTTTACCCACGAGGCTAATAAAAGACACACTATTGGTAGAGTAGTTTGGTATTAATACACAGCCTGTGCTAATTCAATTCAATTCAATTCAGTTTATTTATATAGCGCCAAATCACAACATGTCATCTCAAGGCTCTTCACAAAGACAGTTCATTCAAATCACACAGACAGATCAGTTAAAAGTTTTCTATCTAAGGAAAACCAGCTGATTG
>JAUZNJ010077640.1:0-24551 GCA_034780135.1 Jordanella pulchra
GTTAAAATATTAACAGATGTTGGTCAAAGTAAGCTATTAAATATTAAATAGATCGATGAAAAAAGTGTTAGTTTAATGTGTTAATCAGATTAATTGATTACACTGCAAATTAATGCATTATAAAAAATAATTGTTATTAATTCAGAGTGCAAATTTAATGCACAAGCATTGAAAATTTGCCCACTGAATGACCCGGGCAGTGGGAAATGGCAGACCCGTCACCATTTCCCAGCTGCCATTGAATGGTAAATGTTACCTCAAAAAGAATAATTCTGGGACTGTCTACCATAGCAAGGGGAGTTGTAAATATTATGAAAAAGAATTCTCTTATCCTTGAGTTCCTCCAGCTTCAGGTATTATTTAAACGTATAACATGTCAGGGGAAGTTCTCTGGCTACCACTGCTAGCCCTATCGTGAACACACTTCACCAACCTATTCTTGCTGAATTTGGTCAACAAATGAGCAAAGCCACCAGAGAAATACTGTCACACACTACAACTTTGTAATGTCCTAGAATTCAAAGTCTTTATTTAGGTACCTTTAGAACAGTGATGGGGAACGTTGACCCTCATCCTGCAATGTTACCTTATTTCGCTGCCCCAACACACCTGATTCTAATCAACTTCATAAGCCCTTCATAGGACTGCGGCCCTTAGGAACATCATTCCCCATGACTGATTTTGCAGATATCAGATAAAAGTGGGATTTATTATATAAATTAATTACAAATCCTGTAAATAATAAGATTTTTTAAATAATTGCCTGACAACCCTATTTTAATGGTAAAATAAACTGTACCACTGTTTTGTTTAGTTGACTTTAAATGTTAGAAAAAAAGCTCATGTATAGGTGATATGATGATGATGATGATGGTTGGTATAAATATACAGTAGTGAATTTGACAATTAGATGTTGTAAAGAATGAGGCCAGTCAGATTTATTCATGGGATCTGCACAGAAATATATTGTTTTCTCTGAGTTTAGAAAAAAAAAACTCAGAAGGCTCAGAGAGTGTCAGCTCAGCAGACAGAAACACCTTGTTGGTAAGAGAAGTCAGAGGAGACCAGCCAGACTGGTTTTAACAGACAAGGGGGCATTGCTAAGTTCCCCTTACAACAGTGGTGAGCAGGAAAGCATGTCAGATTGCACGTGTCAAACCTTGAATTGGATACATTTTTACTAGCAGCTGACCATGTTGGGTTTCACTCCTGACAGCCAAGGACGAGAAGCAGGAGCTGCAGAGAAAACAGGCTAAACAAAGCTGGACAGCTGAAACCTTAAGAAATGCTTTCCTACTCTTGAAAGCACAGATGATGGATGCAGAATTAATTGACCCAACCTGTCCAGGGCTGCTCAGGTGATGTTGAAATTCTTTAGGTTATGCTTGCTTCTCTCACGTTAGACCCTGCAATACCAATCAATATCATTTGCCACAGCTTGTCTGTGTTTCTGACCAAATTGACTCTTACAGGACAACAGCTCACTCCGAAGGCAACGAAGCATGATGAGTCATCTCTGATCTAAATGCTCCAGTACCTCCCCAGCCACCTTTTGCAGCTGACCTGAATCCACATAAGGAATGTAGTGGATTGATTCACAGCCTGAATGTGCTCAAGTGAAACTAAAGAATGTAATGTGGGAAGCGATTTCAACAAAGAAAATTTAGGCAGTTTTAGAATACCTATATGCAAACCCTAAATTTAGATTAAAAAAACACTACAGCATAGAAAATTTGTAGTGTCTGGATCTGTGTGTGTTTAAGTGCAAAAAGTCAGACTACTACAGCTACGTAATAGTAATAATAGAATACTAATTAGACTTCCATGTGTTGTAGCTAATTAAAAACCTTGCAATATTATTATTAAGGTATACTTTAGGGTCCTTTTAATTGTCTAAATTAGAAGACTAAAATAACCTTAAAGGCCATTTTTTTTTGTTTCATACTTTGGAGATTTACTAACAGTCAGAAAGAAAGTTAGACTGCTCTGTTAGTGATGGTTTTTAAAAACCATTGAATCTTATGTATATTACTGTCGTGTTAACAAAGGATAAGGCAAGGCAAAACAGCCATCTACTGTATGCTTCAACCCTATGCTAAAGGGGGTGTGATATAGATCATAAATGAGTAAATGAGTTTAATTTGCAGCTTTCCTGAGCTTAGCCAAAGAGATAAAGTGAGGAGCCCCATCTTCTGGAACCCAGAGTAGAGCTGACACTCCTCAGCATTTGAAGGTGTCAGTTGAGGTCTTGTCAGGATGACAGTTTGGGGTCTCCCTCTAGAGATTTTCTGGGTACGCTGAAAAAGGGGTGGATTTTGACCTGAAACCGTACCAATTCAACCTCAGATAAGTAGAAAAATACAGGTAGTGGATGTGTAACATGCTCCCTATTTCTATGATTATTTTCTGTCTGTATTACTTAGAAACATTATTCCAGGACATTGGGACAGACAGTCCTCCAAGGAATCAAATGTACATTCAACACGAAAATTTTAAGGGCTATGGCTTGAAGGTAGATAAGTAAGTACACAAATAGCCAAAGATTTTAGAAGCGTGAAAAGGTTTAGAGCTATGCAATCAGTGCCTCTCTGTTCTCCCCTTTTTGTGCACTCTATTTATTTTTGCTCAGTGTGAAAATCTCCACTGAGGTTTTTCTGCAAGAAAACAACAGTCGAAGCTGACTGTGAGGCATCATGCTGCACTCTGTATCTGCACTGCTGGACCTTGTTTATGTTTTTCATCCTGACCAGCAGAGAAGTCACAGTTGTGAAGTATAGTGTCCTGATGAAAGCTTAATGATTCTAGGTCCCAATTACATATGTGCCGCAGGGTGGAACACATGACAGTCTGTGCAGCAATACACGTGAGCAGCTGGACTAAAAACTAATAACAAAGAAAAACACTTTTTTTTACATGGAAAGGACTGTCTTAATGGGAACTGAAAATGATTTTGCAATGTTGTGGGGACTATTTTTCAGAAATGTGCTACATTTTTGGGGATTTATAGATAGTTGTAGGGACTAAGAACTGGTTCCCATGAGGAGATGTTCTCTTCTTTGGGGTGGGGATTAGGTTTAGGACTAAGGTGTGACTAGAGTTTATGTTAGGTTTATGGTTAGGCATGTGTTTGTAATGGTTAGAGTCAGGGTAAGGGGCAGGGTTAGACCATAAAAATGAGTGGGAAATGATTAGAATTGATATTTGTCAAATTTGCACTAAAGGCACACCTCAGTCCAAGAAACAATCCATTAAATTTTGGTGATGTGTCAAGCTGCAAAACTTAAGATTTCTGAACTCCAGCCTCGAATGCTGGGAAGCTCTGACGCTCGATGCACAGACGTTTGGATGCACCGTGCCCGATGCTCGGATGTGCTGCAGGACCTCTCGACTGTGTTTGATGATGTCCCCTATAGACTTTGCATGTAAGTAAGATGCTTTGATGCCCAGAACGTGTGCTTGGAGAACGTACCGTCATTCCCAATTTGGGGCAAAATTTGCTGCTTGGCGGAGGTCTGGACTCTCAGACTGCTTTTCTAGTTAAGGAATGGATACGTAAATTAAATCAGTAAATAATATTTTTAGCAGCTGTTGCAAGTGAAATCTTTCCACTCAACTGACTGACAAAGGGGTCTCAGACCTCAAAGAGTTGTAAGTTAAACTGATTTTCCGGCAAGAAGATGTTCTAGCTGTCTTAAATTTACAAAATGCAGGAAATACAGCTGCGAGAGAATACAGCACTGTGCAAAAGATTGTATATTTACATACTTTTCTTTTTCTATCTACATACTTTTTAAAATCTTGCCACATTTAAAGTTTTTATTACTTTAAAGCAACAATTTATGACACAATACAATAAAGGCGATATTTTCATAGTATACATGATACTCAAATGATTTTTAAAAAGACTGACTTTTGTGGTCTTTAGTGCCTTTGTGTTTAATCTTTACTCTTTGTCACCAAGATAAAATCAATTGCATTTAATGGTCTTCAAAAGTCACCTAATTTTTAATTTAATCTCACCGTTAATTGAGCTGTTCTGTGAGAGCCTCAGAGGTGTGTTAGTGAACATCAGTTAACAAACAGCATTCCAAATGGCTATGCATGGTCTACAGCACAAATGCATTAGTTATGTAATCAGAGCTACAATCCTGCTACTTTTAGATGCATCTCTTTTTCCAAAACATCTTAATCAAATGAAGGTTTTGTTTGCTGATGAAGGAAATTAGCCATTTGATTCAGTTTTTTTTGGAGACGGTATTCATCCAAAAGTGGTAGGAAGTAGTAGAAAATTGCATGTATAATTTTGTTATTAATACACGCAATAAGTGGACATGTTGCGGGTGATCTGCAAAGATTGCTGCCCGAATTCTAAGACATACAAGCTAATTTGGTTTCACCCATTAAAATGAGGATATCAGGTATTCTGCAAGCAAAGTTCTGTTAGAAGGGTCAAAGGTAAAAATCCAAAATTAACTATAACTGGAATCAATCACATGATTTGGTTGCTGCTATTTTTCAAATGCTTTCCATCAAATCTGACTGAGTTGTTTATAAAATATTCTGACTGTAGATGTTCAACAAGATGTTCAAGACAAACTCCAAATGACTTGCAAGAAAAAGTATATCTAAAAACTTAAAAAAAGAACAAAGTATTGTTAGATTTTGATATAAAACATTTTAGAAGCAATATTTGTCTTCCTCTACAATATGATGCACTTTTTAATTCCTCAATTATTACAAAATGTTAATAAGATCCTCCTCCTTGTTCATTTGAACAATTTAGTTGGACCCCTTTTACTCTTTACCTCCCTTTAGCACTTTTCCAAACACCTGCATTCAAGGGTTAGGCTGAAAACTCTAAATCAATGTTTACTGCTCTGTGTCTAGAGAGCTAAAGTGGATTCCACTGTCGTAATATCATTAGTAGAGCATTATCCCTCTTCCTGTATCATCCAAGAGCATCATTCATCGAGTTATTGACTCTTCAACCTTTCCTTATGCTCTCCTTTTCATATATTAGGGCCATTATTCTCTTTTTAATGGTTAACATGCTTATAACTGTTTTAAATACTACACTTTGAGGGGTAGTTAAGGATTCTTCCCTTCACTCTGCTACTCCTGAATAAAAATATATCAAATTTCACTTATCTCCAATGTGCTGTAAGAGAACACAGAACAATTTAGACTTTAGATGTTTGTGTTTTTTAGGGAAATAAAATGTTGGTAACTGCCATAGTGTGTAGGTGGATTTTCTGCCTACAGCAGTGTATTGGCAGCTACATTGTTTTGACTCAAGTGCAGAGTTTATCTAAGTGTTGCGAGGCCAGAGAAGAGAGAAGCTTCATCCAAGCTGAGCTACAAGGTCCTTAAAAAGCCTGAAAACAGTGTTGGAGCTAGACTCAGGGGTCCTAAAAAATCAGCTCGCCATGGTGCCTCTCAAGCTGAGGTTTGATTTTATAATGTAAAATGCAACAGGACACAGATTCAGAAGAAAATGGAGACAAATGTTAGGGTTAAACAGTAGTATAGGCTGCAGATTAAAGCTTAGTTTATAAGTAACCAGGCTGTAACTTGGTGTGAAAGGAGCAAATTCTCCCAAATGTTTGGTGAGACCTTGCTACAGATCCTTAGCACTCCAGATTGTAGACAGTTATAAATCCTACTTTTGGTGATACTGCATCTCTGAGTGCCACCTCTAGTTCCTTGACATGCAGTTTTAGGCTTGTTACAACTGACTGATCAAATTATGCATACATGTGTTTGGATGGCCCAGTAAAAGTCTAACTATGATGAAGTTTACAAATAATATTATACCAGTCTTACTGAAGTAATTTTATAGAGAATATTGAACAAAATAATCAGTCTGCCTCTTTCTTAAGTTGGTGGAAAGAAAAGCGGCTGAAACTGCAGCTAAAGGTAGTTCTTTTACTGTGAGCATTGCCTCGAGAGGCTTCATGGAAGTGGATGCTTAACAGATTTCTGTTTTGTTTTTTAAAAACTTTCTGGCTGAGAAAACCTGTGAAACAAAGGTCACAGATGCCTATGCATCACAGGGTTAGAAAGGTGTTTAAAATTTATTGAAGGTTAAAAAATGAGTCTTTTTCTTTCTTTCTATTCAAAAGACAATCATACTGATACAGACATCCTTGTCTGAAAAGCTTTTTTTTATTTTTTTGCTTTTATCAAATGTTTTACCTCTCTTCTAGAACAGCTATAGAATATAGAGTTACTCTGTAGACTACATGATTAGCCATAGCAACATGCTCATACTCCTGGGATGCAGGCACAATGTACCTCCATAGTCATGCATCAAACATATTTCTTAAAAAGATTACAAGGAAGAAGTAATAAATATTGCAATGGGAAAAATATATGTTTTAAAAATTATTTGTGAATGTGGCTTATAAGTATGGCTATAGATGTCTTAAGTAATGATTCATTTATTGAATCATCCCATCAGTTTTTTTACCCTCAATGTGAAAGATCTCTGTCAACACCTTATGGATGGTAAATTATATACGTTTTTAACAAGGAATAATTTAAGAGTGAATGTTTATTCTTCAATCTACATGGTATTGTATTGATACTGTAACATGGGGTCGATGCTGAATGAGGAGTTGGGTCTTTAGAGGATGAATAACTATACAGGAAGAAGGGTTTTTTACTTGAATCAACAATCAAATCCCTCCAACCTGCTGACAAAGACAGTAAACAACATAGATTGCTCCTACCATGGATGGTGAAATAGATTTTTTGCTGATATTGAATTGATTGCTCTCAGAATAATAACCTGGGCTGAGGAGAGATAAGAGAATGATAATAAACGCAGGTATCGGTCTGCAGGACACAGTTCTTTTCTTCTGTGAAAGGAAACACAAGTTTGGAGAGAAATAACTATTTTATCTGGTTGTTGCATCTCTTTGCTCCGTAGATACTGACAGGACTTCAAGAGCGTCTTATTTAGTCTGGAAGATGAAGTTATTTTCTCTGGCTATTGTGTGAGGGGCCACCTGAGTTCAGAAGCAGTGGAACCGGGTCTGTCACAACTTTTCACAAGAAAAGATCAAAGCTACACCTATGGGCTTTGTAATATATTGAGTTAAGTTCAGGGCTTGTGATACATCTCTCTTCCTTTGCTCTTTCTGCTTATGGCAAAAGAGTAAATTTAACCTGACTTGTGTCATCATATGCAATCCGTCTTAATTTGCGCAGGCATGACAGCCAGTTGGTACACCATTGTCACACGGTGAGGTGATTGAATAGTTTCAATCCCCTGGGTGGAGTTAGTTAAAGAAATTAAACATAAGATCTACTCTGTGAGGAATTTGTGGAAAGTGGTAGGTGAAGACAGTTCTACCACAACTGCTTCCATATATATTTATCTTCTGTCAAAATTGTTTTATTAGTGACTTCAAAGTTGGATAGATTATAATAGTTTAATTTCATATTTGACATACTTTAGTTATTTAAACCTGTTTGTGCATAACAAATTGCCATTTATTTATTTTTTTTACATAATTTTAACACAAACCTAATAAATAAAACTTACATGATCCATATTAATTTATTCAAAATACATATGTTTCATTTATTTGGAATGTTTTTTTTAATTAGCTTACAGGCATACATGCATATACAGGAGCATAGGGAAAGCTCTGGAGGTTTTGCAGATGTTTGGACACTGGTGATAATGATAAGTTGAAATCACATCAACGTTCACACACACAAGAGGGGGGATAAAGCACTACAATTTGCCTCTGCCCTGCACAAGTCTTTGGTTTAGAGGCCAGATGTTATCCAAGGTACAATAACTATACTGTAGATGTTTAAGTTATTTTGAATTGAGTATCTAACCTTTTTTGCAAAAATGGGACTAGAGAAGATCTGAGCTCTGTCTTTCCCTAATATATACTCTTGTCTTACTCCATCGCCGATCAGCAGAGGTGTCTAGTAACTGAACATAAATACTTACTTACTGTATTTCAGAAGCTATTTTTGTCATCTGCACATTGAGTATTTACTTTTTCTTGGGACCCTTATACTTACTACATTTTAAGACAAATATTTGTATCTACTGTTACTCATTTTCTAAAAAAAATTGCTTGTTACTTTTATACCTAAACTTTGATTATAATTTATATTAGTTGTAAAGAAAAAGTACAAATCAGGAGCAATACTGATAAACACTGATAGCATCATGGGTGAAGAACAGAGGTAAATTAGAAGATAGATCAAATTCTGAGACGCAGTACAATACATACCGTACATAGAACAGTTTTTTGTTTTCTAGACAAAAGTATTTAAACATTATATTGTATCATCTAAGCCAAAAACTTTATATAACCTTTGTACTTAAGCATAATGAAGTACCTTTACTTTTTTACTTTTACTTATGTAAAGGAGTTCAATCTTTTATTTTAAACTTTTATTTTTACCCGTCTTTTTCTTTCACTCAGGTAACTGTACTTGTGCTTATGTAAAATAGCAAATAGGAGTATTTCTGACTTCTTTGCCAATTAGACTTGTCCCTTTTTGTCGCACAAGAAAAAAGTTTTATTTTCTTACTCGTGTCAATTTTGGGCTTGAGGTGCATTTGTGGCTGGTCTTTTATGACCCATCTTCACAAACCGTCACCCCTGTTCTCCTGCTCAACAAAGTAGCCAGATGAACCATGGCCAGGCAGTGCATAACACCAATGCGTATGCCCAGAAAATTCAAATCACTCTCTCATGAACTTGCTAATGGCACCTGTTGAGGTATAAGTGCAGTAAAAAAAGGGTGTGCTCATTTTAAATGGTGGACTGTTGCAATGGCATGTATGGGTAAAATAAAATGCCATGTTAATAAAACAAAGCATTTGAGCAATCTAGGGAAGCCTTGAATATGAAGCCATGGTATTCTAAGTTTCTCATATTTGCAGCACCTGACGCAATAACTAAGCAATGCTGATACCTTATATGATATCATGGAAAAAATTTCAAAGAAAATTATCCAAAATATCAGGGAGAGAATTATAGATTTCTACCCTTCTTGTTCATTTATGAACATTTCACAATATCTGCTTAAAAATGCATGTAACAGCATGAAGATGTCCATCCATCATAAAAATGTGATTCAATCCCAGAATAAAAGATGTTGCGACTGAAGCCGATACAAGAGTATTATTATCCAAAGTAAAAAAAAGTCTTGCACAGGCATGAGGTGAAAGGTCATTCAGAAAGGAAGGAGCATTACTCCTGAAGGAACATAAAAAGATTACAGTTTACCAATGCACTCAGGATGCAAAAGGCTTTGATTTTCAGAGGCCCATCTTATGGTGTGTTAAAAAAAGATTTTGTCTTGACATAATGATCATAGTCAAGTTGGTGGAACATGAGAAAGCCTACAGGCTGAGAATATTTTCTGAGTTTTTAAGTACAGAGGTGGCAGATTTATGGTATGCCAATGCTTTACCACTATACGAGGGTCTGGAAAAAATAGATGCTATTACAATGGAAACAAACAGTTAAATTCATTTTAAGGCCTGAAATATGTTCACACCTGTTCACCAATATTTCTGGGTATTTTCAACATAAATGTGTCATGTTGGGTTTTAAGCTTTTAGCCCACATGCAGAAACACCACGACAAGAGAGGAAACTCAGTTGAATCAGATTTATTTTGGTTAGTTGTGGCGGACGGAACTGCTCTAATCAAAGAGTCCACAGGTAAACAGCCGGAGCAGGAAACGTAAATCACTGAAGGAAGAAGCAGAGACGGTGAGTTCAAGGAAAGTGGGAAAAAGGACAACTGGACTAGATGAATGGGTTTCCTTACTGTTAGGAGAAGATTGTAGGCTTGGAGAGGAGTACGAGTTGTCCATGTTTTAGTCTCTTTGTGATCCAGACCGCAGAGGTGTGTGGAGGGGGATCGGACAGGTCGGCTCAGGAAGTCAATGCTCAGAGAAGAGTTCAAGCTGCCAGTCATGGGAACCAGAAGATTACCAGGGATAATGAAGGAGTCGAGTTTGAGGCTCGGGCATCCAGTGGGTAAGCACCACGGCGTCACATGGAGGGTTTCAGGCAACAACGAGAAAGCCAGGATCAGACTGGTGAATCCGGGAAACACGGAGGATCACCTAGAAGGCAACGAGGAGCACAGAGGAACAGGTTAGTTCAAGGCAACGAGGAAATAGATCACAGAGACACTCTCAGGAGGCTTAATGATACCATTACTGGCAAACACTCGGCAGTGATGGGCTGTCAGCGAACTCTTCTTAAAGGCCACCTTGATGAGGCTTGATGGAGAACAGCTGCGCAACCAATGCCGCACCACACACCGTCCGGAAGCTGGTGCCACCTGGTGGAGGAATGGAGAACAGGGCACGCAGGAAAAGGACACAAAAGAGACTGGGGGAACCCGGAACATGACAAAATGTGCAACCAGAGTGCAAGAAAAAAAATCCAAATAACTTGTTTTATAAGGAATAAATTACAGAAAGAAACTTTGTTACTAACATTTTCCTACCATAATTTTTACTCACTTGTTTCTCTCTTTTCCTTTTGTTACTTTACCTTTTCAAGTCAGGTGCACCAAATCACTTTACACCACATTAGGTCATTCACCCATTCACACATGAATTTTGATGGTTGGCGACCTAATTTGCTGCCACAAATGCCCTAGGGCACACTGACAAGCACGGAGCTGTCGTATACATGCACCACCGGCCCCTCCATTCACCCTGTTGGGGAGGTGTCTTGCCCAAGGACAGTGACTGAAATGGTTGTAACAGGAACTTCTGCATCCTACGCCACTGTCTCCAATCCTATCCATTCCCCACACTTACGTATTGTAAGTTAATAACTGATTTCGGATTGATTTGTTAAAGAGAAGAGAAACATTTCTTGGATCACCTTCTATGTCCCAGTTATTCTACTGTGAATGGATCTCTGTTTTGAAAGGTATTTAAGTCCTGACAATTTTTACAAAACATAGTAAGGTAAAATGTACATGTATTTCCTGATTTGTTACTATTAAAACTTTTACCATATTTTTCAATGTGTTGTAAAACCAACCATTTGATGACACTTATTTAATTGCTGTGAAACTATTTTCTACTGTGTTTACTATTTTCGTGTGATTAAAATACATTTCAAAGAAACTAATGTGTCAGAAAAAAAGAAATAAAGATTGCATTTTCCTCTAACGGGGTTCCATAGTTCAGGCCCTCAAGGTGCAGTGTCTTGTACCTTTTAGATATGTCTTTGCTTCAACACAGCTGAGTCATATAATCAGATCATTAGCAGTACTCTGGAGAATCTAAGTGCAACTGAGAAGGTAATTTGGACATTTTATTCAGGTTCGGGAGCAGAGACACATCTTCTTCAGGTGTGGGACACCGGACCTCAAAGATCATAATTGAGGAACCCTGTGATCTTTAAGGTCACACTCAGAGGATATCTCCTAATAAATCCTGGACAGTGTTCTTCAGATTAATATTATTTAGCCTTCATTATGTAAAGTAATATCTAACAACAAAAGCCACAACACTGCACTTTTACTTTTCAACTAGAAATGCAGTTCATTTTTACCCTCTATGCATTTTCAATTTCCTGCATGTAGCTCTCTCTAATAAAACTCTCTGTATCTCACAGTTCATGACTTTTCTTAATGAAATGTCTAGGGCACAAAATAAAGTAATTATGATAATTATAACCAAACCCACCAAGGGAGTCATTTTTAGCCCTATAGAAAATTATGTTGCTCAATGCACTTTGCACTTGCGTAACAGCTACAGAGGTTGCTAGGCAACCATTTGTGGCTTAAACTGAAATGGAGACTAAAAAGCTGCTGAGAAAGAAAAATGTTTCTCTCTTTACAAAATTCAGCTGTTTTCGTGGGTTTTTTTGAGTGTCATAAAACCTATAACAAATTTTAATATTTGATAAAGAAAAACAGGGTATATACAAAAAGGAGTTTTTAATTAAATAATCCTTAAGAGAAAAAGAAATCCAAATAATTTAGACAATTTAGGAAAAACATGTCAAAAAGAAACAGTCATCTGAAAAGAGAAATCTGGAATCTAGGGGTTGGTAGAGATCCTACTGCCTTGCAGGTGATGATGGGTGGCTTATTAGCTGGTTTAGATTGTCCAGTACAAAGAGGAGAACTAAGGAACTGTGTGTCTCCATAGCAATTTAAAATGTAATTACCTCTCTGTTCAAATGTAGTTCTTTTAGAAGGTGCTGACTAACATGGTGGATATGTCATAGTCACCCTGAGACATCCTAACTGTCTCTCTTCTATGTGGTTTATATCTATAAATTTCCCTGAAAATATGCTTAAAGAGAATCACATCCAATCACAATATGAACAGATTTCAAAATGTACTTTCCAAATTTCCATATGTAATTAGAGATATAAAGCACTTATTTTGCCATAAGGCCCAATCTGTAAGTATTTTTTTTACTTTTATAAATTAAACCCTATTTTTGTTTGCAAAGCTGTGCACGTATTTGTGATGTGCAAAGGTGCCTCACAGTTTAGGCAGTTTAGTCTAATGTTTAGGCCAGCTCATCTCAGAATTCCTTTGTATTGTCGTGGCCTTCCAAGTTCCATAAACCAAACTTTTCCAAGACAGAACGTGGGTGGCAACAGGTGTCTTATTTCATAAATGTACTTCTTATATTTGATAAATATACCTTGTTTATTTTCAGAAAAAATATGGACGATATAACAACTAAAAATATCGTACAACAAAAATGAAAGTTAACTTCATTAGCTTTTGCAGCCATTAAAAAAAAGGAAAGAAAATCAACAGTGCATTCAAGAAACAAACCACCTGTTGCCACCCAGACTTTAGGAAAATACCCTCTCTGCTCAAGAGGCAAAAGTTCAACTTTTAAGAGATGTGGTTAAAATTACATCTGACTGAAATGAACACAGCAGAACATATTACTGACATAGTTGAAATATGAAAGCGAGATGGTTTGGAGCTGCTTTTCTTTCTTATAACGTATAATCAAAATATAACTATTGGAATCATGAATTGTCTTCCATTAGTACATGGACTTAAGTCCAATAAAACATTAGTTCTAAAGGAGAGTGATCCAACGCTCAGTAAGAAGGCTACCTCTGAGTGACTTACAAAAATGTAAGCAAGCTTTGAAGTGGCTTAGCTAAAGACTTGACTTAAATCCATTCAAACCATCTCAGGATAACATTAAAAATTGCTTTTTTTCTGCAGAACATTCTAATTTGGGTTAATACAAACATTTCTGCAAAAAAGAGTGAAATCAATTAGTTATGGCAGTAAGAACTCAATCAGTATTTGCAAACTACAGAAACCAGTGCTAACAGTGGCAGGTTACAGTAGGATATTTCATATTCAATAAAATCATCAGATGAATACTACAAGTGTTATTCAGTTTTTTATTGGTCCAGAAAACGTTAGCGAATTAGAGTTCTATCTCAAACACTGAAAATCTGACCAAATGGAGTCCATAAGAAATTAGCCATCTGTTTGGGTTTTATCATAATAACAAGTTACCACTTGAGTTCCTGTTTATAATCTATTCCAATTTAGAGTTCTCTATCAATTTAAGGTGTAATATGTTTACCTCTATGTCAGATTGTTCTGATTTAAGACAACAAAGATATTTTTAATCAGATCTCTAAGAGATGTGTCTAAAGTAAGCTAATTTTTACATTACTGTGTGAATATTTCAACACTGTCTGACTGACATTCATGCTGATACACACATGCGGTAATTTGGTCTATATGAAGGAAGATGTTCAAAAAAGTGAGTGTCTGAATTACCTAAAGTTGGTGGTTGCTGGACTTCATAACTAAGCCTAAATTTGTTGAATTTGACTACATAGCCTTCCAGGTAGTTCTCACTAACCCTACATTTAATAGATTGTGAAAAACCTATAAAAATATCTGCTATGCGGGGCGGGGGGGGGTACCCGACGAGTCAATACGTGACGCTGAGGGGAGATGCCCAAGCGTCAATATATGACGAGTTGGGAGTGAGAATGAATTGGAAAATTATATGACTTAACAATAGCAATCGCATTTGAGCTGGATTAGGGTTGGAGTCTAGGAGAGATATTTTTAAAACCTATCACACAAAAGCTTAAACACCTTCTATAACCCATCTTTTTCATTCAGCATCTTCTGGAAGCCAAGTCAGATCAGAGGGAAGTCACCAGTCTGATGCAGGGGTCGCACAAGAGACTTTTCACACCTGCATGCAATTTATAGGTCTCCCTTTCACTTAACCTGCATGCCTTTTGGATTATGGGAGGAAACATGGCAATAAAGAGAGAACATGAATCCAGCTGGCTGTGAGGTGACAAATTCATCCACAAACAACCACAACATCTAACCTGAGCCTCTGCAGTTAGAAGTTAAATTATCTGTGTGGCTGCCCCCTGAGCCTCCCCACACCCACATTCTAGTCCACCATTAAACAATTTGTCTGTCAGTATGCAACCTAGCCCCATTTTTGAATAAAATTCCTAGGGTGGAAGAACACAATACTCTTTTATTTTTCTACATGTAGAAAGATGGTAATCATGGGATTGTTATAAAACATCCTTAATCCTTAAATTATGTTTTTTTTTGTACAAGGAGAAAGAAGGAGTGTTTTTTAAGTCTCAAGTCACTGAGGGCCAAGACCTAACAATGGAAATAAACATTTTTACATCAGGTTCTCAACTAAATCCTTGAAAAGCTGTAGTGTAAGAATCCAAATTGGTATTGTTTGGATAATTATCTTTTAATACTTTAGTCTGTATTATGTCTTAATCTTTTTATACATATTTGAAATATACCTCAGTATTGCAAAAGTCTGAAGCTTAACATTGCTTTATATTATTTTAAAAATTAATCAAATATAATATTTACCTAATTTAAAAAATTATAGACATTTATGATATAAGCTGATAGGAGATTACAACCTGTTAATTTGAATTTCTCCTTCTTTGTCCTTGCAATGACTAAGTCATCCACGTCTTTGTATTGCTCACTCTTTCATTTTATATTGCAGTAAATAACTTGCACTCAAATAACAATATGGAGAGTATGCAGCTGCTTGAAATGCCTCTCAATTGATTTTGCTAACATGATGGTGGCATAGAAGAAAAAGCATCACAGTTGGTTGCATGATGGGAGCCAGCAGGGAGGCAAAGGAATTTAACCTAACAAAAGATGTTACAGCAGCAGGTTGAACAGAGACAACCAACCAATGATCCAAACAATTCCATTTGAAACACAGAAAAGAAAGAAAATACCTTGAGCACTACTGGACCCTTGCAAGAATATCCTTACATTCTGTTTCTTTTCACAATATGACAAGCTACATCTACAAACTAATGATTTTTGTGTTCCGGACCGACACCTACAGTGCTAGTTAATAATTGAAAGGAAAATGAAGCGTGATTTCAACTAACCTAAAAGTGTGGCATGTTTTTGTGTTCAGGTCCTGTAGCTCTTACTTGAAGGACCATTTAATGCACTTACAGCTTTATGTCTTTTCTCTACCAGCCTTATTGACCTACTGGAAGGTTATATTTTACCCCAGTATGAAGTTTTTTACATCCTTTACTAGGTTTCCTTTAGGGTTGCTCTGTATTTAGCTGCATCAACTTACTCCAAAGCTTCCAGCTTCCTGATCCCACTAAAGAAAATTCTCCACTTTCTTGGTTGGTTATGGTCTCATCTGAGCAGGGTAACGTTGGTAAACTGTAAACAGTACAAGAGAGGACAGAACGTTTCGTTTTAGTAGGTGTCCTTTTTAAATATCACAGCTCCTACAACCCTCCATATTGGAGTGGTGGGACATGATTACATTTTTTTATTAAGTTAATAACACACTTTCCACTGCACTCCTTTACTGAAACTCCCAGCCACGTCTAGTCCCTGACTGGATTTTGCAACAGGAATGTGAACAAAAGTTCTGATTTTTCAACTACATTCACAGACAAGATGGTGATCAAATTTCCCCAAATCTGCCAAAATAGTGCCATTTGATTCCTTAAATTCACCACCTTCACCTTGCTCAGCTTCATTTCACTCTACATCAACTCTCTACAAAGAGATAGCATGAGTGAAATTCCTATTTGGTGGGAATATACCTTTAGAGTATCTGACTATGGGGGTCCAGGGAAATAAATATAGGATATTCGAAATTCACAGAGCTTATGTCTTGATGTTCAACAATATGAAAGAAACTGATTCTGTCTTATCTTCCAACCACAGCTGATGGTAATTTTTCTTGATAGTGAAATTCGGTCCTACATTAAACAGTTGTTCTGTTTATTGCTGTAGACTATTTATGTTTAAAATATATATGATTTTCCTATAGTAATTTTTCTATAAGCAGTTCACTGTTACTGGAAACAGTTTACAAAGCTGTTAACTGATGATCGCCAAAATAGTATACCATAATATCTAGTACGGTATGGCCATATTCACTGCTGTAAAATAATGGCAACCACAGCTGGCATTGTTTTACCATATATTATACGTTTTTACTGTATAAATAGATATAAATCTATAAGACAGAATGCTTAAATATGATATATCTATTTTGATATATTTATTTGTCATGTAGGGTTTCACATGCGAAATGTTGTTTTAGATGTCTTCCAAACAGACTGACTGTTGTTTGGTTGAAGTGCACTTAAAAATAAAAGATTAAATATTAAACTACCTTCAAAAAAGACTTCCTATGCTCTAACTTTTTTATATTGATCAAAAACATTTTATTTAAACAAGGGTATGAAAAGTTTTAATATCCAGTTCAAATGATTGGTAGGTACAATCTAGTAGAATGAGTCAGTCTGCTTCAAGTAGGTTTAAAACAATAAACAACGAAAACAGAGAATATAGTAGAACAGGGAAAACAATGCATACATAAAAAGTGAAGTCGATTTTGAAAATCTTTTGAAGAATATATTGGATGGTGATTTTGGTAATGCACATTCAAAATCAAATCATTCTTTTTTTATACTGCCATACCATTCCCATTTCACAAAAAAGCTCTTTCTGAATGAAAAGATATTTGAGCCAGATCTTTGGCACAGTTGGTCCAATTGAAGTATACTCTTCAATATGGGATCGTTTATCAGTGTGGCTTTTTATGTGATCTGGGTCCTTTGCTAGTATATTTATAAAGCCTTCACAGATAAAAAAATATATATATATTTTCTATTTATGCCTTGAACAGGTACCAGGATTTAAAAAGAAATGTTTGAGGAAAAAAAACTGACCACATTAGACTTCCCAGATTGCCTTATTTAAAAAAAAACCCTTGTGGACTTCTAAGAACCCGGTCTACCTGGACTGGGTCCTTTGAGGACTGTGAAAATAAGGAGACCAGAAGACTCATGGCTCTGGATTCAAATAGGTCTAGCCTTCTCCGGCTTTCACCGCACTTCTCTCATCATATGCTATGTCGCCTAGCAACTGCAATGGTTGATACAGAAATCATGCAAAGAATAGATGTCGAACTTCTTACTAGTTCTGTTGCTAATTTCGCTGTTGATGTGCTTCAGCAGCAGAACTGTTATCAGATATCACAGATATCAGATCTGTAGTTCACCCACTGTACAGATATTGGAATCTGTTCTTAAATATCAGCTAAACCCATTGATAAAGTCACAGAATAAACCTCTCAATAATACATCTGACTCAATAACCTTTTTAAAAAATATATTTTTCATTCATTTTAGACAGAACTATTCACTTAATTTAATTGTATTATACTATATTTACAATACCCACCATTGTTCGTACCCATTTCCTTTTCCTCTGAGCATGAAGCAGCTGTCTTTCTTTAACTCTCAATGAACCACAGGAAAACCAAGGCTGCATAGAATACACACGACCAATCCTTCAAAATGGGTGAAAAGAAGGCTGCATTCGCACATACTAAATGTTTGTTGTTTTAAATATTACATTTAAATAAGATTATATTAAATACTCAAAACGGGCAGATAAGAAACAACTAATAGATATATAAGAAAAAGTGTGCCAGTGAAACAAAGCTTTTTTCAGTAAAAATGGAAGACCGCAAAGAAAAAAAGTTGAGAAAGGATGAAATAAGGAATGCTCTTTAAAGGATTGCGGTGGCTTTTAAAAAAGTCGCTTTATATTAGCCTTTAAAAGAATTTTTAAATAATGCATAATTTGTCCTCCTTAAAGTAGCTTTCAGAGTTGACATCTCCTCTGTTATGCAGCACTCTGCCCAGCATCTAGTCTCCCCAGTTAGCCTCCAGACCCAGCCACCCAATGCATTTGCCCAGCTCTGGTCACATCTGTCAGCCATCTGACTCAGATGTACTGCTACCTCCAATCCCCTTGCTTCAATCTCTCACTGCTACTGACTGAGCAACCGAGGTCTACTTGGGAAATTGAACGCAAAGCAGGGTTCAACAGGGCAAACCTTTATATACCATTATTTATTTATGTCAGCTTTATGTTTACTTCTCAATGTATACCACCGCACCAAAGCAAATTCTTTGTACGTTTGAGACATAACTTGACCGTTAAGCATTTTCTGATTCTCAGTACCAAGAAGCACAGCAGCTTGGATGTCCATGGTAACTCTGTTATGGTTGTGCACTCTTCGCTACAACAAAAAAAAAACAACAAAAAGAGGCCTTCTGAAAGAACTAAACAGAAGGAGAAACATCGTCATACCATATGTTGCTGGAGTCTCCGAAAAACTCAGGAGGACCTTTAACCAGCCCTGGATACCAAATGCACTTCAAACTTGACAACACGCTGAGACAAAAACTGGTT
Organism: Jordanella pulchra; assembly: GCA_034780135.1. Classification (NCBI taxonomy): domain Eukaryota; kingdom Metazoa; phylum Chordata; class Actinopteri; order Cyprinodontiformes; family Cyprinodontidae; genus Jordanella; species Jordanella pulchra. The sequence continues at coordinate 18,790 of JAUZNJ010077640.1, forward strand.
CACCCCAAAGATAAGACACCCAAGAACAAGACTGACAATGTGGTTTATGCTGTTCAGTGTAGTAAAGAATGCAATGTAAAGAATGATATTGCAGAGACCAAGCAACCTCTGCACAGACGCATGGCTAAACACAGAAGGTCTAACTCTTCAGGACAGGACTCAGCTGTCCACTTACACCTGAAGGCTAAAGAACACTCATTGGAGGACAACAAAGTCTATACGCTATCCCACAAATACAAAGCGCTTTTAGGAGCTCTACCCAGAAGATTCACCTCACATCTGCCCCCGCCTTACTCACCCTTTAAAGAGGCAACTAAAACCACTCCGAAGAGGAAGTTAACGACCCATCAGGACCTCCCTAATGACCATCACTGCCCCCCCAGGTGACCTTTATTGGCCATTATGTTGGAGGGATCAGAGCCACCTTTAGTTTCTTTTCTTCCCCTCTCCTAATTATTTTGCTTTTCCAGCTTCAACTGGAACTCAAGAAGCCTCTTGAAAGCGAGGTGAAACGTCTTCTTGAAAACTTCACTCCACTTGCCTAAACTAAACTTTCCAACCTTGACCATGGCCTGGATGACTAAGAACCTTCACAGGTTCAGAGTAAGTTAAATGTTTTCTTAATCTAAGCCTTTAACTTCTATATTAGCTTCAGTTCCGACAAAGTTATATAAGGAAGTATTATATCTGATTTCCACCTCTGTTTTAGAAATGATATAGCTGTAATGAAACCTTTCAATTATAGAGCCATCCATTTCTTCCCGTTTAGGGTGCCTACCTCTGGCAGACTATGGGTGAAGGGCGGTGTCCACCCCTGGACAGGTCGCCAGAATATGCAAACTCCATGCAAAAAGACCCTTGACCAGAAATCAAACACAGAACCTTCTTGCTGCAAGGCAACAGCACTACCTACTGCGCCACCATGCAGCCCATCAATTATAGACCTATATCTAATCTTTCTTTCTGTTCTGAAATTCTTGAGAAAATAGTTGCTAAACAAGCATATGAGTACTAACGCAGTAAGCTTTGAGCAATCAGCTGGGTTTCCTTTAAAAACTTTTTACCAATGTAACTGTATGGTCTGACTAAATTTTCTCAGGAAAGTGCCTTGAGATAACATGTATTGAGAATTGGTGCTATGTGAATAAACAAAACTGAACTGAATTAAACTGGATTTAATTTACCATCTCAATAGTAAAGCGTGGTGCCGGTGGCATCACTCATTGGGGTTGCTGACAGTGGTCGTTCTACAAATTTAGAAGAGTAGAGACGGAATTTTTTAATTGTTTCAAAAAAATGAAACAAACAACAACAAAAAAGGTAACTAGGTCAGCACTTAATATATCAGGTGAGCCATGGAACCCAAAATCTTCTTATGGCTCTGTAGCTGTAGGGTGGGAGACCCCTGATCTTGCTGATAAAAACTCTGATCCAATGTCAGTATGGCTGTATCTAAAAATGCAATAATTTAGGTTTTAAGTTATTATTACTGCTGTGAAAGTAAAAAAAAATAAAATTGATCCGATGAACAAGTCGCTTACATATCATCATTAGAAATCAACTCTGTGTTATGTCTTCAAGACATAAAAGGGAACAGGTTCTACATGGGCACTGGCCCATGTTGGCCCCTGTCTAGAACTGAACATGGGTCTTGGGATATGGAAGCAGTTTAGAGTTGATGTGAGGATGATTGGACCTAAATCCAGGAGAATCCTAGAAGAAAATTTGTTATGGGATGCAGAAGAGGTGGAGGTCCACTTTCGAGCAGCACAATTATTCCAAATATTTATTCAGATCTAAAATGGAATAGTTTAGATCATTAATATACAGAAGTATGCATGATTAGGGTAGCCTAATCAAATTTTCAAACCTTAATCAAATTGAGAATCACTGGCAAGATTGTTTGGAAAGTTATTCCTTACAGCACAAAATCATGCAACATTTTGCACTGGTTTCTTTTACAAAATCCAAATAACATAGGCTGGACTTCTTAGATGAAAATTATAAAAAATGCAAAAAGTGTTAAGGGCCATGTATATGTGTGACCATGCCAATGTCTGAAACAAACAGCTGTCAAATTTTGTCTCTTTTCGATTTGGGTTGAAAGCTTTACAACAACATGCATTCTAGAAATGATCAAAAGCTTTTTTTATTCACAAAACTAAACACTGCACAAAATAAATAAAAGGCTTTTAGCAGTTTGGATATATTCTGATTTTTTGTTCAGATTTTGCACTTTGACTGCACTGATTTCTTTTGTGTTCTTTTTCTCACCTCCTCTGTTCAGTACATAAACCATGTATTTTTCTTGCCACCCTGCCTGCAAAATGTGGGTGTATGTGTATGCATTTTGGCTCTAGCTTTAGAAATCACACATAACACCTTTATTGTTACAGCTACGGTTTGAAAAAGACACCCGGGGTCATCCTCAAACAGCAGCATTGATTTTTATTTTGATACAAGAAACAAACTGCAGTCATCTGTGTCAGAATTAAAAGACCTTCCATTCTGATCTGTTCTTTTAGGGTCAGCGTGGGTCCCACGTGCTCCTTTTTAATACTAAAAGGGAGTCAGAACTATAGCAACTGAAAAATACAAGCATGGAGAAGTTTTGGCAAAGGATCAGCAATTTGACAGAGTAATTTTCCTGTTGTTTTGAAAAATGCCTATTAAAGCCAAATGAGAAACATTTTTTTATGTCTTTACCTTTTGGTTGCGTAATGAAAAGGTGGTAAAACAACTGAAAAATGATCTCATTTTACAGGTCAGAATATTTAAAAAGCTACACAACTTCATTCTGCAGTCAACATGTCTTTAAATTCTCAGATTGATTGTTATACAATAAAAGGTGTGAAGATGTCATGGGTTCATTGGAAAAACAAACTGTATCCCAAATAATTAGTTCCAGTGGGAAGCAGCTTGAGGAATGTCCAATTTTAGCTCAAGTGTTTTGATTTGGAGTTATCTTGGCCTGAATTTTTAAAGTTGAGAGACAATAAAGTACAATGGATCCAATTTAGAAGCCTTCTTTTCAAACAGGAAACTTTAAGAGTCCAGCAGCACATATTTCCCTCAAAGATTTCCATCAGAAACATTTACTTATTGATTACCACAACGACCATGGTAGACTGTTTTTCCACCATGGCAATAACCTAACACAGTATCAGCTTATTAAACAGAGAAGGATTACCTGTGTGTTACACTTTGGAGAACTAAAATGTTAGAGATAAATAAATGAAAAAAACATTAAAATATTATTTTTCTGTTGACAAGATACAAACCCATATTGTAGTTTAACCAATCAAATCAGGGAAGGAATGACGTAGTATGCCTTAAACTTTTAGTTAAAGAATGATAACCGTGTGTACTTTTCCTTTGATTTTAATTATTTTATCATTCTCAAATATTTCAAATATTCAAAAAAGTTTTACTGTCAGACAAAAACATTGTATGATAACACATACAGGACCTTTCATGTAACAGTTTAGTTTATGAAAGGAAATAAAATTGGATAACAGCCTAGTTGTTAATGACTCAAAAGAAGGCCACAAGCTAAAACGAATTGGTCTAACAATAAAGTTTGTTCCAAGTACTGAAAGTGTTGCTAAGGTTTTCACAATATTGTTGTGACATTTTACTGGCAGATCTATTAAGTCACTTGGACTGGAAGTTAAAGTTGATTAATAAGTAATTACAAATCAAGGGTAAAAATAAATTTACGATTAGTCAACAATTGCAATTGTGAATCTGGTTACTTACAGAATTCTTTAGTCTCATCCTTTGAGTGGTATCAAACCTGGCTGTTAAAGATTTGTTTACCTTTACTAAAGAAAGTTATCTCTGTAAACTTCAACCGTTTCACCAAAAAGGATAGATCTGACCCGAGTGATCAAGCGTTCACTATACAAATCCCAGACTACTACAGATTAAAATTATTGGTACATTTATTTAATAATAACAAGAAGAACAATTATTAATATGCCATTGATATTTTGTATTTACAGTACACTTCACTGAACAAACTAAAGCCCTTCGCCTTCAACTGTAACATTCTAAAACATGTTATTTTTCACATTAATTAGTAAAATAAGATAAAGGAGCCAAAGTTTCTTCTTCATAACCTCTATCAGTACACACTTTCACTATCTTCTGTTCATTTGATCCTTGAGGAACTGAGTTATTCGTATGAAATAATTCCTTTTTTATCAACTATCTGCTCTGCCACTGTTATTTAAAATGCATTTAAGAACTTTTATCGTTTTATATTACCATTACAAAACAAGAATTGATAAATACTGAAACAATAAATTGGAATTACTTTAAACTGTAACAAGTTAGACAGAAGAGATGATTTTACTCTAACTTTAAACTAAGCAGAAAAATAAGCTTGGAATCTGCACAGTCAGTGGGACCTTCTAATTAAAAGTAGGCTCTCTAAATAGATATGTGGCAGATGGCCCACAGATCACATCAGTTAAAACCTGAGTGCATGCTTCATGCAGGCGTTCTTTGCACGGCTTCTCCCTTCACTCTGCCTCCAAAAATGTATTTATCCTGCTTGAAGCCACCATCTTCTGAACTTCTCATCGTGGCACTGCTGTTGGCCTGTTTTAAAGTGATCTTATTCTTTTCACAACTTTAGAGCATTTTTTTACTAGTCGTTTGAGCTTTCCAGGTTTTCCCCCTTGGATGAGCAACTACATTTTTGTTCATCATTTCAAGATTTAGTATAGTTTTGAAGAACTTTAATAAGGAGAAGATGGTACATCTGGTATACTGATTTCAGAACATCTGCATATTTGCATAAATATTAAACTAATTTTAATTAGCTGTATTGATCATCATAACCATTCATAAAGATGCTGCAGAAGCTTCAGCACAAATTATCATAAACCTCAAAACCACTCAGTGAAATGAGAATTTTATTTATTTATTTATTTATGTATTTGCAACGGTATCCCATTATTAATCCTTTGTGAGGGACCTGTTTAGCTGTTATAAAACTCATGGAAACTCCTTAGATCAGCCAGATTTTACAGCTCAGCATGTTTAAAATAACAGCGATAAATTGAGCAAATTTCTGTGAATCAGCCTCCTGAATATTAGAATCCAATCCTAGAAGCTCAGCACTCCCAAGCCATGAAAAATACATTCAATTGTGATGTAAAACATTAAGGCTTTTGCATTACAGTATGTTCAGCCAGGCACTCATCTGAATTTTTCACATCCTAAAAATTAATAACTGCGGGAAACTGCAGCCGGAAAAAATCTGAGTATATTTCATAAAAGCCCTGGGGTTTGAAAATATAGTGAGAATACAGAAGCACATCTGAACTCTTTAGTAAAGCAGCTGGTGATGGAAACTGGTTTAAAAATGATGGAAGGCATTTGGCAAAATATAAGCACAGAACAGCAATTATTATTTTTAAACACCTCAAGGGCAGTGTTTTCTTGAATTTGGCATGTTATTATCAAAGCACTTCATAAATCAAATTATCAATACATTATTATTCTGAAAAATGTTGTTTTGAACAGTCTAACCATAATGATGTTTTTAAAGTTTGTTTTGATAATCAGTATCTTCATTTTCTTTCCAAATATGACTATTTTACCTGGTTTTGTTTTCTCCTGAATGCTACTTATTACTTTTATTCACTATTGCTTGCCAATACACATCTTTTTCTTTCTTTTACAAACTATCAGTTGAATAAATGTTCTATTAATATTCTGCAAGGAGATGGTTCTTTCCCAGAACTGATTGG